>BQNB010091867.1:0-21013 GCA_026074375.1 Tanacetum coccineum | reverse complement strand
CAAAAGTTAAACACCACTTTAACAGCAGTTAACGATTTGGGGTGTAATACGGGTTTAGGGGTGTATAACATGCCAAACATAGTTAACGATCTTATTTGGTCTTACACCCGCTGTGACTATCCGTGCGGTTTTATTAGACGCTTTTAGTAGACGTCTACTTATTAGTCAAACCCTTTACACTATTAAACGTCTACTAAAACGCTTTATCACTTCGGAACCATCAAAAACGCTTTATCACTTCGCACCCACCCCTATTCGATAGCTAGGTATAGATTTACACAAGTCAAAGAACAACTATTTAGTAGCTTACTTCAATCGTGTATGGTTGGCGGATATGTTGCTGCTATGCCGTTTCTTAAACTCATTCCAACAGCAGTTCTTTGGGGTAACTAACTAACTGAAAATTTTATCATCTTTGTTTTCCATATACCGATTGTTAAACGTATGTAGAAATGAGGGGTGTTTGAAACAGGCAACCGTACGTTGGATACTAACCAATTCAAAGTTCTATTAAATCTAGCTACACACCAAATAAAAAACCCCCCAGAGCGTAAAACAAATATTGTCGAAAATAGTTCTTTGGGGAATAGGAGAACGCAACAAATAAGGAATTGGTTTCCTGAAGTTCCTAAGGCTCCAACAAGCAACGTTTAAAACACGCCTTCCAAACACCTCTTTGTTCTTAAGCACCTATACGGATAGATTTGACCTAGAGAGCCAATCTCGTCCGAATCATAAGGGATGCATGAACATCTAAATCTCCACAATCTACAAATTAACTTCTGAATATCTTTCGCCTCTGAAGCAACGAAAAGAATAAATGGGACGACTCCTCGAAGCATCGTGATTCACAAAGAGGACAAGCAAAAAAAGACGAAAGCGAGACATTCCTCGAGACAATTTCCGGGGAATCTAGTAGGTAAACGATCGAGATTAAAGTTTCCCAAGCAAAAACGTTTACACTTAATCGAAATTACTTTTAATCCATCGAGTTGAGGATACATTCCATTTTAGGGAGGAGAAGGGGGGAAAAGCGCATCATAACATAGAGTTTTCGAACTTCAATGACTTCGAAAAACACCCATCGCCATTTAAGTCCCAAAACCATCTGTCAAACCTTTTTAGATAAAAATAACCGTTATAAGTAATACCGGGGAAAGCTGATAAGTTCTGTTGTGACTCACACCTCCTCGGACATTGACGACGGAAAACAAGAGGAGATTGGACGTATTCATCTTATCAGCTCCCGATATGTTCTTTATTCGCTCAAGAGCAAACAAACAGGTAAAAGAAAGCTTGAGAAATTATCGTCAAGTCTAAGATCTTTCCTAAAGCGTTGTACCTGTTACCTTTTCCCACACGAAATCTAACAATGAGTAAAGGGATCGGACACCTTTGACTTTTAACGGAGTAAAGTTTGATATGATGGAGCTCCATGTCGATTTGAAAGCTAGCAGAAAAGAAACATGACATTCAAGCCATGTAAAGCTGATATAATTCGGGACCATAAGGATTTTCATGAAAAGGTTGCGCCATACCCACTTTAAAAGAAGAGCCCGATTGAGAGCGAAAGAAACTAGAAACTCCAACTCCGAAGGTCTTTGAAGCAAGCACTTAGACCATTGCCAAGCAATTTTCTTTCACCCTTGAAAAGCCATTAAAAAAACAATTCCACGCAGACTCTCTATATAATTTAAGAAAGATTTTGGGAACCTTGAAAATCGAATGTTGTCGATAGGAGTGGAGCCAAAGAAACCGATTTAAGAGGGTAAGGACGACTCCACCCGACAGATAAGGTATTAAGTTGCCTCCTAGGCAACCTCTTCTTTCTTATTAATGTCTCGTCCCTAAGCCTTTTTAGAAAGGGAATATTATCTCCTACTAAAATACTAAGTATTTAAAAGGAGCTTTCATTATAAACAAACCAATAGACTTAGCAGGCTTCAGCCACACAATTATCTGGATACCTACACATGAAGTTGACCTCTTCTGAATATTTATTGACCATAACAGAAAGGTAAGGAGAAGAACGAAGGAATATTCATGATACCTTTGTCAAGTTAGAATTGAGACCAAATCGCCAATAATACCGCGTAGTTCGGCTCGTAGAATAAATGAGGACAACGTATAAGTAGAAAGGGTCATTCTTTGATTCCTTTGAAAATTCCCGTTTCAACTGCCCGGGAAAATGATAAGTGGAGAGACTCCATAATGAGTAAAAACAAAAAGGGAGCTAAGGGGTCCTCCTGTTTCAAGCCTCGGTATAAATGAAATTCAGTAGTCGGACTCCCGTTAACTAAAATAGAGGCTTCCCTAAGGACGACTTCCCGAATCCTTGAACGCCATTTTAGGACGAATCCCAAAGGAGTTGAGAACATATCAAGGATATCCCATCTAACGGAATCATAAGCCTTGGCGAAATCGACTTTAAAAATCATGGCTTGTTGCTTTTTAAGTTTGCACCGAGCTAAGATTTCATCTTTGTGTTCCATATACCGATTGTTAAACGTATGTAGAAATGAGGGGTGTTTGGAACAGGCAACCGTATGTTGGATCTGATAATAGGAGTCGTTGGATATGCATTTTTATATGTGATCATGAGATAATGTTGAAAGTATTGTTGCATAATCAAACTGATCTGATGTTTTCTTTATTGTATCTAAGGGTGAGAGATTAGTGTGTGCGGGATTGCGTATTTAAAGTAATTATCTATCTCCAGAAGCTTCAATACAAGGTACATCGAGTTCATTGACTTCGTTTCTTATAAAGACAGATGGGGATGTGTATGATTATTTTATGCAACTTTTCTATGTTAAAAATATTAACATATTGAACAGGTATCTCTGTTTAAGAGTCGCCCGATGCGCATTTATGCTACCAATCTGACATTTAGCGCTCTGCCACTAGATACATGCTTAGATTGGACTCGCGTACGTTCCTAATTTTCCTTCTTATTATGATCAACTTTCACATAAGAGAAATATTAATCGCTTTGTTTCTTTTCTAGATTGGACGTTTACATTGTCTGTTACCTTGGTGGGAGGAGGCGTCAGTTGACTCTGAACAGCGGAGGATACAATGTGTCCACCCAGATTAATCAAGGAAACACTCATCATATGGGGCGAAGATGATCAAATAATCGACAACAAACTTGCTGTGGTTAGTACCTTGATATCATAATCACCCTTATTCATGATCAAATTCTATATTATGCATTTTTAAAATATCTTATATAATGACACAACGATTACATTGTCAACTTCCAAATGCTATAATTCGCCAAATACCAAAATGTGGACATATTCCACATGTAGAAAAACTTCTTCAAGAATAAAATCCCAATGAGACTTTAGACGTCCCTCCAGTGGCAAAGGTGTAGCAGATAATTCAGCTATCCTCTTACATTTTGCCTATTTAGAATACATCTCAAATGAGCTATAGAGGAAACATTTATAAGTTATGATCAAATTTCCAAAGCATGGTATCCATAAAAATACCTCTATAATTTGAGCCTCTTCCAGAATAGAGTCTTCACGCTCTTTGGTTGCCAATTTCAAGTTGTCATGAGAGCATGCATTTTGCTCTGCACTATCAGTCTTTATTTTGAGTCGAATGACATATATCAGACTACTGCGGCTGTCTCATTGGCCGTGTTTGGATTCAGAATCTTGGTTGTGCCGAAGTCTGAACTGTGCCATTATTGAGCTTACAAATAATGGCACATGCTTGCTCTGAAATGAAAGCAAGGTTCTTGATGCTTACAAAAAATATTCTGATGGAAAGCAAGCGAGGACAATGTTAACCATGTTCCATTAGTGAGACATCATTCTCGATTAACTATAATCATATTCCTTCATAGTAGGTTTGCCGATGTGCGTCTCCTGGTCGGGCAACCGTACTCGCGGTATCGTTGCAGCCATGGTATGCGTATGGTAACACTGGATAAATTATCCATATAGTAAAGTAAACAATAGGCGATAATGACAAATTTCTGCAATTGTGTTTCTTAGGAGCAGTGTTTGGTGAAACCATAGTCACATGGAACGGGGATCGCTCCGGTACGGGATCGCGGTTCGCTATTTCTTAAAATCTGGTACGACGGGGGGTAGGCTCATTTCGGTTCGATTCGGTTCGGTGTACCATATATTCCGGTTCGGTGTACCAAATACTTTGGTACGGCGTACACAACTAATATTGTTTAGTTTCATATAATTTTACACAATAAACCTTCAAACCTCCCATCTACACACAATTGTATTACATAGCCATCAAACGCGTTTTCGAGGCCATAAATCACCGATTTGCTAATTGTTGGATCGTCGATTTGCTAATTTTTGGATCGCCGATTCGGTGTGATTGGGAACGATAATGGGAACGACGATGGGAACGATTCGGTTCGCGGTCCACGGCGATCCAGATCGCTACCGAACCGCGATTGGGAACGCGCGATCCAGATCGAAAATCGCCAAGGGTTTGGCGATCCCTGTGACTATGGGTGAAACCCGTGTCTTGGTAGGGCAGCCGCAGTTGGGTTGCGGTTGCAGCCATGGCGGTTGTTTGATATTGTTCCCACATTGTCAGATGTGAGCCTAAAACCCAATCTTGGATAGATTTGTGAGCAGTTTGTTTTGAGGGCTGACCATGCTATCTTGGCCTGTATTTGGTTATTAGGCAGGAATATGATATTGGCCCTCGCCTCCTTCAGTATATTCATAACTTGCTCATGCATTTTAATGGTTATTTTTTTATTTTTTTTGTTGCTAATTTTAAATCCGTCCTTGGAATAAGGTTTTCTGATAAAGCTTGCATATTAAGGTTTTATGGTAAAATTGAAGCTTTATTGAAATCTTGCGTATTAAGGGTGTCAAGTATTTGACAACTTCTGCAAAAGTAGAAACAAAGGTTTTCTGATGTGTGAATAAAAACTAATTCAGAGTTGTTGCATATAGGGTTGTTTCTTCACTCAATTCTTCACATCAGTACAAAAGGTTGATTATCTTATTCTTAGACATGGCTTCATCAATGTAAGTACCAAAGAAATAAATCACATTCGAGCGTATCTCCTGAGAGCCAACATATATCTAAGCTTTGAACTCTTTATAATGTAAGATGGGTGATGTTTTGTTGACCTTTGTATTAGAATATGTATTTAATGACTACTGTCGAGTTCAGAACTTTTATAATGCGAAGTGAATAAATTAATGTTAGGGTAACAGTGTTTGTTATTATTGCCAAATGTGTATTATAGTTATTGATTACTAAGTTTGGGAAGTCTTAGTTGTAAGTTGAGTAATGTGGTGCTTAGGTAGTAGCTTTTGGTCTATAGCAGAATTTTGATTTGTGATATCGAATCTGAAACTTTTTTTATACTACACATGCTTGCTTAGATGTATTTTGTTGCAGGTGTGTCTAATTGCTGTTGAATGATGTATGAGACTATAGTTGTGCTTTTGATTTTCATTGTTGTATTAATAAAAAGCATATTAAGATTGACCCAGTTACTATTATTTTCCAAGTTTTCATCTCATTGTGCTTATAGTGTTTTAGGTTGTTGTCATTAAGCTAGACCACATATTTCAACTTTAGGATAAATGTGAAACTTATGGCTAAACATTTATATATGATGATTATAGTGACTAAATGTTATATCTGTAGTTGGGATAATTTGTAATAACACACGTTGGTGCTTTTGATTCATGTTCATTTCGCTATGTCCACAAGTTGATTAATATCAGCTTACAATACAGGTGTCACTTCAAGAATTTTTTTTATTTGATTCTAAAGGTTTACTTGATGATTCTTCTCAATGCAGGTGCAGAGTCAATATTGGCGAATTTTTGCACTATATTCGTAGCTTAATATGATGGTCATTTGTAGATATCAGGTTCTAACATGGGGCTGTATGTAATGCGCGGAACGAGGGAAACTGAAGATTGTCGGACTTAGCGACCACATCTTGAGTACTCTCGAGGAAGAAATTGGCGATAATATGTTGCATTTTAGTATCGATTTGTAAAGTGGTTCCTTGGATTAAAAAAGATCACTGTTACCGCAAGTTTCATCTACAGCAAAGAAGAAAAAAAAGACTAGATATTCAGAACTTTGCAATGGCACCAGAGACTTTTGTAAACGACCAGGCTACGTAACATGTATCCTGCAAACATTGCTCTTTTGGAAACAGCCAACGACGACTACTGTATAAGCATCTTGCTGTTATGTATGTTTTTATTCAACCTTTTTGAACTCTTTTGCTACTTTATTCGTTGGTTCGAGTATTGATATTACTATATTTTGTTTGTTACAAACTGTTCAGTTTCTATGTACAATATCCTTATATTTACGAACCTCCCGAATTGAAAACGATTAAGACAATACGCCCTGCAGCGAAGCGCGGGCATTCATCCTCGTTTACAATTAACCCGAAAGAGCAAACATGAGACGCTCAGGGACAACTAATTAATGGGTCCAGTTTGGAGACTTCTAACTTGCATATGTTGTATCCGTATTTTTATCTTTATTGAAATAATATCATATGAGATCAATTTACTGTGTATTTATTGTTTAATTTCATCTCTTATTTTTCAGAAAAATGTTGTGTAGTGTATAGAATTCACCTTTGGTCAAATAACGTCTTCCTACTAAATTACCAGCGACTCCGCGAGAATTGACCTGTACCAGCCACCGGACCGTGCGTAGCATGGCCCAATACCTTCCTAGTCTAGCAACAAGAAATCGGTTCGGTTATCAGGTTATTCGGTTTGTTCGGTTCGGTTAAAAAAAAATTATGGGTCAACCCGAGAACCGAACCGAACGAACTAGAATTCAACCGAACCGAAAACCGAATTTGAATTCATTTCAGTTTTCTGGTTGACCCAAATAACCCGAATTATTAAAAAAAAAGAAAAAATACATAGATATTTAAAAAATATATATTTCAAGCATAAAAAATGTTTTTTTATTAGGATAATTTTTTTTTCTTTTTTATATGTATTTATATAAATTCGGTTTTCAGATCAGTTTTCGGTTCAGACTGCCAAACCCATATCCAACCTAATAACCAAATTCGTAGTTTAGTTCGGTTATTAGTTCAATTCGATTGTTTTCGGTTCGGTTTTTGGTTTTTTCGGTTTTTCTTCACCCGCCTCATAATAAAGATCTATCGTTGGGTCATTTGTCACTATCATGGATTCATTGGCTAGTGGGCTGCACACGCCTACTAATTTACTTTTTAATTAATCATTTATAGAGTAACTTGTTAGGACACGTTTTAAATGTTTATCGTGTCATTTTAATCTTTTACTTACTAAAAGAAAACGAAAAGTAGAGACTTTTGCATTTTAAAAAAGAAGAATCTTTCCTTATTAGGTATGATGCTTCAAATTTTTTATTATTTTTGAATATATGTTTAATTAAAAAGCTTAAATACTTTTAAAATTGACATTATTTTGGTGGAGAAATCTGATAAAGAAAAAAAACACATAAAAATATATGTGTCAAATTTATAAAAACAAAAACTTGAAAAAAAGATGAGGTAATTAATAAAACTTTAGTGGTTTAATTTTAAATAAATTGTATAGAGTTAAGTGTAAATTTATAAATTTACAAATTTTATTATGACTTTAAAAAAAAACAAATAACCCCTTAAACTTTCATAACTTATAAAACAGAAAAAATAAAAATTATAAATATTTTTAAAAAACATAATGTACAAGCCCCGTGCGTGCACGGGGATTAAAACTAATTCTTATATGAAAACAAGATGGATAGATAGTATAAAACTCTCTTGATTTTTTCTGGATTGAGTGAACAAAATTGCAAGTGAAATTTATCTTTTTTTTTCTTTTTTCTTATTGGTTTGATTATAACCAATGTTATCTACTTATCTAGAGTTGTTTAATAAAATCTTCCTACGAATGCATTTATAGAATTAGCCGGATATCTGCGCATAGCGGTGTCGATAAAAATTGTTAACCCAACTCTTCCGCAACTCTCTACTCGCTTTGTGAATTCGTTTCATAACACTTCGAATTAGGGGTGAGCAAAACGGACCGTGGATCGGAGCGGACTGAGGAACCGGCGCGAACTGGACCGAACCTATTTCGGTCCGGTCCAGTCCTTGGTCCATACTTTCCTTTGTTTTCGGTCCTCGGTCCCGTCGGTCCGGTCCGATCCGGATCAGTTTTACGAAAAAACCGACAATTATGCCTTGTTGGACCGGACCGGACCATTTCAGTCTCGTCTTCGGTCCGTCGTTTTGGCCAAAGTCGGTTTCGGTCCGGTCCGGTTTTCGGACCGTGAGCACCCCTACTTCGAATGTATATGCGTTCGTTGTATGTGTTTGTTTGGGTTTCTCGTACCTTTCCCGCAACACTATATTAACATCATCATTCTCACATGTAAAAAGACCCGCTCTCTTACCCATCAAACACTTTCTCTAAAAGCATATATTTTTTACGAATCAAGTTTGTATTCAAATTAATGTTAAAGTTGTAAAAAAATAAAATAAAAGATAAACTCATTAAAAATGTAAAAAACTAAATATTCATAAATATATATTAAAATATTAAAATAGATGTTGAATTATAAAAAATATGTTGAATTTAGATCATAAAAAAATAGATAAAAAGAGGCAGTGATTACGCTGTGCAAGTGAGGCAGCTGCACATGGCTCCAAAATTAAAATGTCTCACAATCTTAACATTTATAGCTATGTTTATATATTTATGCTAAATATTCGAATGCATCTTTTCTGTAAATTTCATTTGTTAAATACAAACCATTTTGTCACAATAAATAAAACATGATTAAGAAGTCTCTAACAAGCTGTTAATAATGAACACATTTTATGCACTTTTTAAGTTTTTTTTCTTCGTTTTGATGAGACATCTTTTTAATTATGGCCCAAGGCCTCTAAATTTATTAGTCGGTCTTGTAAAAAGGTGTTTCACTTTAAAATAAATATAACTGTTTAATTAAAAAATAACACATATCACTTTATTATGTTAATCAAAACCTATCTTTTTACTTTTGTTTTTAGTGAAACACACGTTAGATTATAATATATATAATAAAATATATTGGTAAAAACTTTAGAGGTCTACCATCACTCTAAGGCTTATGTTATATGTACCTCCTGAAACACTGTTTGTACCCATCGGATTTTTTGCGGTTTTTTTTATATTTAATTTTTTTTGTATTTTTATAATTTTGTATATGTTATAAAACTATGACACGAAAAAAACGGAACGAAAAATATAAAGTTTAACAGGTCAAAAGTATGAAACTATCAAAAATTACGCAACAAAAACTGATAAAAAACTGCGTTGCACTGTAAAAAGAGGGGTACAAAAGGAATTTTTTTTACCTTTTGATACTATTTAGTGGGCCGAGGTACCAATAGGGGTACCCTTCCTCTAATTCATAAGAGAAATGCTAGAACCACAAACAAACATTCACAAAAACTTTTACAAAATGATATGTCATGTAACTTGTGGATGCATGTAAGAGAGAAAATTCAAAAGTAACTTTGAGAATGCCACTAATTACATGACACATCATTTTGTAAAAGTTTTTGTGAATGTTTGTTTGTGGTTTTAGCATTTCTGAATTCATAATGCTAGTTGGCAGAGATGGGTCCATTGCCCAAGAAAAGAGGGGTAGGTATCAACCAAAATCAAATCTCAAAGAATATGAGGCAGCAGATTCCAAACGAATATAATCCAGAAACATAGAATCATCCACACAAAACAAAATTTGAACCATTCAATCTCCATGTTACATAACCCTCCTTAAAAAAATCTTTTTTGCCAAAGGTCCAAACAATAAAATCACCAAAAGCACGGATAGAAAGAAAAAACTTGTTACAGAAAAACAAATACATATAAATAAGTATTAGATAAATGAACAAATCATCACAAACACATAAACAAAGAATAGAATCATAAAGAATTGGATTTATATTAAATTGAAATCAATAATAGAATATAACAAACATTTAATTTCACGAACACATCACATGAAACATAACAAGCACCATTTGTCAATATTCCTTTTTTCATCAGAATACAGATATCACATCAAAAGTACTAATAACCGCAACACCATCATCACCATCACCACCACCACCACCATGACCATCACCACCACCACCGTTAACACCTTTGGCATCACCGCCGTGAGAATGGTTCTCAGCCGGTGGATGATAGTACATTCTGGCTGTTTGCGGACAGTGCGAATGAAATCTGCAAACGATTCTAAATGCATCCAATATTTCAGTATATTTTCCCATTGTTTCACACCGTTCTCGCTTTACTTTTTTTGGTTTTTTTTAAAAAAAAAAAGAGAGAAAGATGTGAAAACAGATTGGAAATAGATATGACTTTTTTTTTAGAAAACTGACCAAATGTTGGACGTGCCCATGTAAATGTGGGTTTTGAGAGATGTGTAGAGGTATAAATTGGGTGTGTATTTATAGGTGGAGAGAAGGTTATTTTTAGGGCAACACATATTCCACGCACGCTCTTTCTTTGTGGTAGTTTTGGTTTTAGGTCCTTGGACTATTGATGAAGTTGTGTTTCTTTACCTTTTGACTTTTGAATAAAAAAAGTACTGTAGTTGACAATTAGTACTGTAATTAATGTAGCCTTTGGTGTAGTTAGTGGGTCATTATGAAACTTGTACGTTTGGTTTTGTGTTTTTTATGGGTTGTTTAGAACATAAAAATTCATGCATTGCTATGTCTATGGTAGTTCTTTTCTTTTAAAATTGGTTCTTTCGTCACAAATGGAATATGATTCATATTATTTTTCCTAATTAAGGGAGCGTTTGGTCCATAAAAATTATAATCATGTACAGTAACTTTTAACTTCATAGGAATTCAATTGTGATATGATTAAAATTTTTATCGTGTCTTATTAACCTTTTAGGTTGGAGTTTTATTGAGTATATCCAAGACATACTCAATTTCAAACCTTGACAGATTTTGAAGGTAAAATATTTAAGTTATCAAAATCAAATAATTCTAAATAATTTGATTCATTACTCTAGACACACCATAAATATGTGGTATCTATTTAATTGTAAGACTTTACTACAATCTTTTAAATAACTTAATATTCTTTAGGTTACATACTTATCAATTGTGTCAAACCAAATTGAATATATAGTATTTAAAAACCTATTTGCATGCAATAGTGTATACGGCTTTAACTAGTTCAAGAACTCTATCCATGTTAACTATACATTATTTTACCTTTGAACAATTCAAGGACTTTTGTTCATGTCATATCCAGAAGATATAACTTACTTTATGGTATAAGTCTTTTAACAATTAACGGACTTAGTGTTTATTAATTTACAATAAACATAAACATATTTAACTAAAGTAATTCTGAACACCAGCTCTTGGCTTCAGTAGTAATTTCAAGTTAATCAAGATTACTTCATTATTTGTGACATTCCAAAAGCACATAAACCTTTTACTTGAAGTAGTTTATGAATTAAGATTACTTCATTATTATGGAAATTCCAAAAACACATAAACATTTTACTTGAAGTAGTCTTTAATTCATATCTCGACATATTGTTTCTTACCTTACGGTCAAGAGACTTTTAATAATGTTTTTGTCATGTGTTGTTCCTTGCAAACATAAGAATTTCTCCCACTTGTGCACGCACAACATCATACATGTGTCAAACAACACGGACATTCGTTTTTTTATTGGACTAATATGATTGTGTCATAGATATTTGCTTTACAAGTGATATAGAACCACTTTGTATAATAATACCAGATGGGTTATAGTCAGTAATGTATTCATATGTTTTCAAGTTAAGCAAGAATTATCTAGGTTACTAACTAGATTTAAATCCTTTGTAGCTCCCGTGAATTTGGACAGCATCATATGAATGTCTTGTTCAAAAATAAAAATCGCGATGCCTCCCACTGGATTTTGACACATTGAAAGTGGTCCATAACCAGTGAAAACCAAACAGTGATCTATGGTATTTTCTCCAACTCTCTTTGAAATCTTTATTTAGTAACATTTTGTGGATTTCAAAAGTTCTTACTATGTGATGAGGGACTATCCATCAATGCATATTATTAACTTAAAATTAGGCATGCATTTTCCTCCTTAATTTGGATGAGACAAACAACTAGATATATATCTAGTTTGCCTTTACACATTGTGCGGTTAATAATGGTATTTCTAATCAACGAACTCATAAAACATCTTTCATTAAGATGTTACCATTTGATCAGCATTTTAGACATTAATTCTCTAGTTATCTAATATGTCTTATGTCTTTCAATATTCACATGAAAATCTTTATGAAAAGATAAGTTATGCTAAATGATACTTAACTTTTAAGCTTGCTATGAGTTTGATTTCATTAGGACAATTCCTACGTTCTTATTATAACTTTCCGGAGCAAGAAAGATATTAGGAATGAGTCTCCTTGTTCCTTACAAGGAAAGGAGTATCGGTTTGACTTCTTTGATAAAGAAACAAACCATTGTTTACGGTTTTATCGTTGCATTATTCTATTTTATAAGTTCGCAAAATTCAATTTTAGTATTTTCGATAATACTCCTTGAAAATTAACTACCCATGTTTATTTAAATAAACAATTAATTTTCTAAGGTTAGGATCCTACTTGACATACCACCACCACATCAGTTGATCTGCTAGTGATGGTGTATTCAAAAGGTAATCAACGATTGATAATTCACAACTTTTGTAACTCCTAAACCATATGGGACTTACTTTATTACAATAATATCTAGTAAACATGTTTCATCCCATCTATGCCGCGTGTTAATAGGTCTAACCATAATAACGCTAAGTCGTCCAATAAAAAACTATGATTATGTAACACTCACCGTCTCACGGAAAAGCGTATAATCACATTGAGATTGCAAATCTACACACGTCTCACGCATAGTAAAGAGCAATCTACAAGTGTTTTTACAAATTGGATGGCAACAACTTAGTTGAAAAGTGTATTTTATTTGACGTGTCAAATATGTACGAAGAAGCATGCATACATCTTCGTATCATTGATTTTAATAAAAACTTTTACTCAATTAAGTTATTTATTACGGTATCACCTATTATCATCGTATCTTATACATAAATAGTGAGACCTTAAAATTAACGATTCAACGTATCTTTAAATATAAAGATTTGCTTTTTACCGCGAGAAAAGATTAAAAATGATTAAAAATCGTTCAAACCCTAGACCATTCGCGACTTTCTACATAGTATACAAGGTAAGAAAACTACAATGTAGTCAGGTATTATAGGGTAATGGTGTCTACAAGACTGAAGTCTTGATGAGTCTCCCCGAACCTTGTCCTTGCAACTATATAGTACTTTTGCAAATTACGTCATTGATAAAAATTAAAATTTTAATTTAAAGAATACATTATAAACTATAAAATGCTAGTCTAGTCATGGAAGATTTTATATCGGATGTAAGCCGAATCCACTTTTGACTTTTTGCATTAGATAGTACATAATAAATCTTATTTCGATAATCATTAGTCATGTTTATATTTATTTTTCGAAAAACCCTTTTATTTTCTCACAAGTCCAAACTTAAAATTAAACCAATATAAACACAAAACTAATTTATGATTATGGAACGTGATGACTCACATTAAGTCTTAAGAAATTGAAGTTCTGAATTTGTTAAAAGTCTTATGAAGAATGATATTAACAAACTAAACTCATGAACTGTCAATGTATCTTGTAATGTTTCTCTACATGCTAAGTAATTATAGAAGAGTCTTTAATTACAAAAAGTGAGTGAGAGCATTTTAGATCTGGAAGAGATAAAAAATACAAAATACATAACCTTCTAAACACACTAGTGAATATCATACTGAGGCTTTACAAGTAAATGTTACATGTAAATGTTAAACCTCATAATGATATAATTCTCGTTCATAGATCCGTAAGGATACCTCAAATACTTGATTGATAAATGTTATTTCAATATTGAGGAATATGAGTCACAGGATCATGGGAACCTGTTAAAGATGCATTATTGAATTTTGAATTCGGTATTATGGTGTAACCATTAATATGCATTGTTGAATTTTGAATTTGACAAATGACTCAAACTATGAATGTTAAGATGTTGTCCACAAGATAATCAATTTTGGAACTTGATTGATCTTTAACTAAATAGTTAGACTGTAAAGTTAGAATGAGTTTTAAAAGAGAAGAAAAATCCAAGTGGTTATGTTAATGGTTTCAAACTCATAAGGGCAATGTTGTACACATACATTATGATAGGATTTTAATCATACTCAAGCAATTGATTGTGATTAAATATTATTTCTATGTGCATTAATTATATAAAGATGATTGATTGTCATATTAGTGTTCATATAGATGAAACATGACAATGGAATTTAAAACTCTTCGTTGAATGATTACTATAGCGAGGACGATTAGTAATCAAAGGAGTTTATGAATTAATAAAATCTTTATAAAGTGTACAAACGCTAAGAATCCAAGTATGGATCATTGCAAGCATCTAGGAGAATAATCTTATGTTTATTGTTAAATAAAGATAACTCCTGAGAATTTCTAAAAGCTAGTGGGAGTATTATATTCAGGTTCCTTTCACCTGAAAGATTTAGGAAATTAAATATACAACCTTGAAATATATGTTCATTGCTATGAACATATGCGGTATATAAATCTAACACAATTTGACATACCATTTAGAAAGTCTCAATGGATGCATATCTTTTGATAAGATAGAACATGAATGAAATCTTAAGTTAGACTAAAGAATTCATTATGTATATTATATTGTGTAGAGGAATAGTTGTATCATGCATGAATGCAAGATGATTTGACAACATTGGTATTTAATCAAAAGTTATTTGATAATAATTGAATTGAATATTTTAATAGGATATGTTTGGTTTTGGAATTCTTCTTAGATTATGGATTTTTCCAGAGTAATGAAAATCTAAGGATATATATTGCAACAATTTGTTGTGCAATAAGAATAAACCAATGAACTTGGAGTTCATGAGGTGCCAAACATTATTAAGAGAATATTCATCGTTTACGGATTTTAAAAGGCATGGGGATGTTTTTGTACACGGATGCTAAATCGAATTGAGATGACACTCAATACTAGTCATGGTATGATTTCATTTTTGATGATGACCATGTGGACTAGTTGTGCTCAACTGAGAGCATAGTTGCATTATACATTAATGAATTAGAATACTTTACAGTTTTGGAAGCTGTGAAAGATGATTGTGGTCAATAGTTGATGTCACACACGTTATGAGATATAGTGTGTCAAGATATTTGGATATAGATGAACCCCCTATCATTCATCATTAGGATATTCAGAATTTCGCTTATTGAATTCTTGAAATAAGTATTCTCAAAATTCCTAAAGATCAAAGCTAGTTGGAATTATGAAATCTAAGCCTTGCAACAAGTATGATAGTCGTATATTGAGGCATGATTTGTCAACTAGAATTATCATGCATTTGATTTATTTAGTATTTGGATAAGGGATGTTTAAACAATTTTATTAATGATAATGATACGTGGTATGTGGTTATATTTAATATAAATTGTGTCCTATATTTGCATGTTTAAATCCATGAATAATAATAGTTATTATTCTAAATTAGTCCGTTGTCGATCAACAATGTGGGAATATTGTTGAACTAAGACAAGTCTGAGTGATTGGTGATATCTTGGATATTAAAGGAAGTGTCCGCCAAACTCACATGATATTCATAAGATGGATATTGGACTTCCCCAACTAACAAGATCATTACTTTATGGATCGGCGTCATTAAGTAAATCTTGTAAGTGATTTTAATTTACTAAATCCTTAGACTTGAGATGCAAGTAGGTCTTGCATGTGTAGATAATCCTTCTTGATGTATTTTAAGTTATCCAAAATAAGGTAGCTAATAAGGACTATTTTCAGAAGTGATTTTGAAGCATATGACTTGGCACTTGTAGTCAATAAAGAATTTGTTCCTTCAATAGTTGAAGAATGATGCCACTAGGCCCCTCGTAGGTTTAATCAGATGTATGTGTGGCCGCATCCAAAAACTCAGGTAGATATGTCTCAATGATTTTTGGTAATCTTGATTAATCATATATACGAAAAACAGAATCGTTAAATAATGGAATGACTTAAATCCATATCCATTTTTAACACGGTATCAGTAACAAATGGATTGTAAATACTTAAATCATTTAACTATGACTTTATGAAGTATACTTAGGTATTTCTGGGAACATTGGCGTGTTGCTAGATGCTTACCAATGTTGTTAATATTTATTTGTGACATGTCCAAGTGGGAGCTGTTGGGATATGTCCATATCATAAATAAATATACGGCCAGAAATATGTGAGCCTATAGGGGCACACACGTATACACAAAGGATACGTTAATTAATGTAATTAATATATTTTTTAGTTATTAATTTATATTATGTTGTTTCACGAAATAATTATATGGTTCACATACTATAAATAAAGGAGGGATCCGATGTCTTTTCATAGCTAAACATGAGGAGGTGTTTTAGCATGCCTTGTGTGAACACAGTTTTATGCTATATATAAAATCCTCATTGCTCATTCCATTCGGATATACATGTTTAATATATAACGAAATCCCATTTTCACTCTTCATGCGATTGGCTGATGTTAGGGATACTTTTCATTACATTTGCAAAAAACCATGTAATTATTCATTGAATGCATAGTGTACGCATGTGATTAATATCACATGCAGTGATTGGTTTTCTTTTCCTTATTTAATTGGATCGATTATAAATCCTTTAGAGGTTCAACAATGTGATGATTAGATTCAAAAACAAGACAAAGTAGTTATGGTTGTTTTTATTCGTGAAGCAAGTAATAGCATTCTAGCGTATCTCGGTGACGTGTAGTGTATGCACACCATAGAGGTTATCTACTTTGGTAACTTGGGCGATTTTCGCGTTGTATTATTTATTATACACACGCGTATATTCAAGATGGTGTTTTTGTTAATTGCTAAAAGGTACACATCTCTTGATCCCTTGTTAATTACATATTCTATACGTGTTTACTTTCCGCTGCGTACTCGTGATAGATTAAAGGTTAATTAGTTGTTAAAAACCCAACATTGTACACGTGTGAGGACATGGGATGATTCCATGTTGTGTTTTAGTGTGGATGGGAAAAGGGTTTTGGTGGGGAAGCATTTGCAATGAAAGTTTAGAGGGAATGAAAGAGTAGAGATTGTTGGTGTTCATATTCAAGTCTCACGGGATGTTCATAATTGGTTAAATGATTATGATGTTGAAAATAATGATGATTATGATGGTGGTTATTTTGTTTATGTTTAGATTTGAAAAAAAATGGGTTTGATCATGAAGATTGATTGCAGTTTTATATACCTAAAATATATCACAATATAATATAAACCTAAGAGCAATTAAGAAAATTACCAAGTTACCCTCGGTAAAATTCACTCTCAAAAATATATATAATATAATATATAATACGTATATTAAACCGGGCAAATATGATCACCCAGGTCGTTTCCCCAACGACTAGTGAAATTGAATCCTTGTTTAAGTCCGGATTATGATTTGAATAAGCAAATGGATGATTTGATAATCTAAAGCAACAATTAAAATGGACAATTAAAAACAATTAAACAATTAAACTAATACGAGAAACAATTAAAATGCGACAAATAAGCAAGTAAACTAAATTTAATCCCTAAAAATGTAAATTAAAATTCTAAACCGAAGATAGGACAAAAGAAAATTTTAGGAAAAAGAAAAACATTTTTTTAAGAGATTAAAAACAACTGCATTTCATTAATAAAAATTTGCTTACAATATTTAAAAGGAAATTACAAAATTTAAAGTAAAATTAAGCTAAAAACTAATCCTAAAAGCTACGTCTCTGTGTGTGAAGAGTGAGGCCCTATTTATAGGCTGCCTTGGATCCTTCTAGCCTCTTGAGTCCCTTTCAACTTCTTACAATCTCTGCCATCCAATCATATCAATCTTTTGAACAAGCTTTATGGCCGTTGGATCATATTGTGGACACCTGAGGATTGCCAGCATGTCATTCTTTGATGTGACATGTTGTGCTAGTTCTGTGAGAGGATCTAGTGCAAAACCCACATCTTTTGTGCTTCTTTGCCCTAGCCACGTGTCGAGAGCTTGAGTGAACTTGATTAGTCCATTGATATGACTGATTTGTCCTTGTCATTGTGTTTAGGAGCTCATGAATTGACTATCGCACCCTTTGATTTCTATTTGCCCCTTGTTTTTAACTGAGTGGTGGATTGTAGGTGATGATGAATAGTAAATGGTCTTCGCGCCATTTTTTTATAACTGAATCGGGGTAAAAAAACGGTTTGAACTTTGGGGAATTGTCAATTTGAGTCCTTCTCTTTATTTTCCCTTTTTCTAGTTATAAAATAGTTTTGAAAATTGCAAAACTGGCCCTTGTGGTTTAGTATAAGGTTAATGGACTAGGAATGGGCTTATAAATTGGGCTTTTGGGCTTACTAGATCCGGGTAAGGCCCATTTGGGGTTTTTCAGGCCCAATAAGGATTCTAGGGCCCAATAAAAAGTGAGGGGTCATTTTTGGACATTTATAAAACTTGAGGGACTGGGATTGAATTATTGTGAGGTTTTGTCTTGTAGAGGATTACTGCTGTTAACCATGTTGACTGGATTTGACTGCGGTCTTTGACTTTCTGGCTTCGGCTTTGATTTTTTTGGCTTTTTTTTGTTCTCTTCTGATTCTCGTGTCCGTACTTGCTTGTTTTTGACTGTTTTCTTGTGATTTTTGATGTATCCGTACCTGCACACACAAAACACAAATACAAGCATATTTTTGCCATTTTTGGTTTGTTTTGGGTTTATTTGGGTTATTTTAGGTACAAATGGATATGTGTATTCTACACTTATCAAAATCAAAAACTGATTGCAGTTTTATATACCTAAAATATATCACAATATAATATAAACCTAAGATCAATTAAGAAAATTACCAAGTTACCCTCGGTAAAATTCACTCTCAAAAATATATATAATATAATATATAATACATATATTAAACCGGGCAAATATGATCACCCGGGTCGTTTCCCCAACGACTAGTGAAATTGAATCCTTGTTTAAGTCCGGATTATGATTTGAATAAGCAAATGGATGATTTGATAATCTAAAGCAACAATTAAAATGGATAATTAAAAACAATTAAATAATTAAACTAATACGAGAAACAATTAAAATGCGACAAATAAGCAAGTAAACTAAATTTAATCCCTAAAAATGTAAACTAAAATTCTAAACCTAAGATAGGACAAAAGAAAATTTTAGGAAAAAGAAAAACATTTTTTTTTATTATTTTTGATTTTAATATGAATTAAAATCTAATTAAATCTTAAAAAATAGCAAATTAAATACTAAAAATTTGGAAAAATGATTTTTAAGCTTAGAAAAGTCTAAAATATTATAAAAGCAAAGAAAACTATTTTTAACTATTTTTATTATTAAAATCCTATTTTTAAAATTTAAAATAAAAGCTCAAAAATGAAATTTAAGATCTAAAAAATGTAGAAATGATTTTACTGGATGTAAACCTAAAGCTATTTTTAATAAAGCTAAAAACTATTTTTTTGTATTTTTCTGAAACTTTTTTCTATTTTTTATTGATTTTATAAGATTTTAACTTTCGAAAATTGATTAAAAATAAAATAAAAGCTGGAAAAATCTATAAAAATCAGGGAAAATCCTAAACACTAGCAGGAACACAAGAAAAATAAGAAACACCAAATTGCTTAACGAATAAGCCCTCAAACGAGCTTATTAGGCTACGGCTTATTTTAGAAAAGAGAAATAAAATTGTGTACTAGTATTAAATGTGGGGAAGTAACACTGGATGAGCTATTGAAGCAATTGGTTAACACGTTGGGCTTATAACTGAGAGGTCGTGGGTTCGAGTGTGGGCAACCCCTTTTTGCTATTTTTTATTTTTTATTTTACTTTTTTTTGAAAAACTAAATACTAGGACTTAAAAAAGACACAAAATTAAGCACTTTTAAATAAGAGGACATAGACTGAAAACCACTAAATAGCTCATAAACAGCTTATCAATAAGCTGTTTACAGTAACAAGTGAGTTAAGCTCACTTGTGATTTTTGTCTTACAAAAAACTCAAATTAAGCTCATTTTGAAAAAGGAAAAGTGATTTAGAAAGATTAAGATGTGCTTAATCTATAAATGCAAAGAAATCTAAGCTAGAAATCCCCTTAAGCTACTGAAATTAAGCATGAATTAAGCAAACTCAGGAAATAAGCAAATTAGCACAAAATCCAAATAAGCTAAAAACCTTAAAAAGCTAAACTGGACTCTAAAACTTAAAGGACTTATGAAACTACTTATAATCTATATATATATGCTATAAAATCTAGACTCATAAGCTAAATTAACAAATTAAGATTCTACTTAAGTTCCTACTGTTTTTGGTGTTTTCAGGGTTTTTACTGACTTTGACAGCTAAATTAAGCTAGGAAAATAAGCTAGAAAATGCAAACTAAGATTAAATCTATAATAAGCTATAACTAATCTAACTCCTACTTGAATCTAAGCACCTAAAACCTACTTATACTTAACTATAAACTAGGCTAATAGTGACAGCAGTACTAACTTTAAGTTAGTACTGGTGCACTTTGCACAAGTGCAAACCAATTAGTGTAGGTTTCCTAAGGGAAATCTTGCACTTAAACACACTTAATTAGAGTGTATAAACAAAATTCAAGCAAGATCTAAGCCTTTGAGGGCTTAGATCAAATTTTGCAAAAGTGAAATTTCAAGAAAAATCCCCTGGTGCTGTCAAACTTAAGATAAGCTCAAATTTTCTTAACTTCTAAAACTAACTTATAGAAACTCATTTCCTATTGCTTTTAACTAAATTCAAAACTGTCTACAAAGG
>BQNB010091866.1:0-26763 GCA_026074375.1 Tanacetum coccineum | reverse complement strand
CGGTACCCATTTTTGCAATGACCAATTTGCAAAAGTCATGCTTAAATACGGAGTTACTCACCGTCTCTCCACCGCGTATCACTCATAAATAAGTTGGATGACGCCTTGTGGGCCTTCCGTACCGCATTCAAGACACCCATCGGGTGCACCCCTTACAAGTTGGTATACGGAAAGGCTTGTCATCTGGGCCTTGAAACATTGTAATTATGACCTTGTTACCGCGGGCGATCACCGAAAAGTTCAAATGAATGAACTAAATGAACTTCGTGATCAAGCCTATGAGAACTCTTTGATCTACAAAGAGAAGACAAAGAGGATCCATGGTTCCAAGATCAAGAACCATGTTTTCAACGTTGGTGATCGAGTCCTCCTCTTTAATTCTAGATTAAAGATTCTCTCGGGCAAGCTTAAGACCCACTGGACTGGACCATTCACCGTTACCTAAGTATTCTCTTATGGCACCTTTGAGTTATCTCAAACAGATGGGCCAAACTTCAAGGTGAATGGTCATCGACTTAAACACTACTTTGGAGGGGACATACCATCGATAGTTGTCCCGGATCTCCAAACCTTCCCCATGGACCAATGAATTCGAGGACGGGTCAAGCTTAATGACCTTAAACAAGCGCTTCATGGGTGGCAACCCATGCTTATCCTAATATAATTACATAGTAGTAATGAATAAGTGTTTTGTGAGGAGGTTCGCCTCTTCCTTTCTTGTATGCTTTGTGTTTTGTGATATTTGTCCAGGATCGCCCTGGATTTTGAATCCTATCGTGCTCGTGGTTTTGTCCATCGTTCACTCGAGCTTCAATCCTTAGTCCATAATTTTAGGATCCAAAATCCTACTCTTATCGGCTAAGGTTATCTTTAAGCATACTTTAAATAACGGCTTTAGATTTCCATAGTGACATCTTAAAACATTGAGGACAATGTGCAGGTTTAGTATGGGGGGATCTATCTATTTGATTATGCCTACAGTTATTGATTTCGCGTAATGCCGTTTTACCATCAAAATACCAAAAAATGAAAAGAAAAAAAAATTTAAGTGTTTTGTCACAATATTGATTTTCCTGTTGGGTAAAATAAGAATAAATTTTGACTCGATCGAGCGTTTTGAGCTCTAGCTTGTCCCTTAACTTTTAGACTAAGCATTCGCGGATCTTTTTATTAAGGATTTTAAATTTGCGAAAAACGAGAAATGATAGTAGTTTTTTATGAGTTAGATGCTATATCAAGGATTAGTTGAAATCTTAAGTGCTCATAAGTGTAGTTTGTAGGCTTTTTCTCCCATTAGGCTCTAACCGGACTTATCATGTACGTGTATTTTGAAAATTAAACTTAAAATCAACAATTGTTGTTATTTTAAGCTTTATACTGTAGTCGGACACATTAATTTATTGAGTCTTAGTTCATTTTTATACTTAAATTATTAAAAAGAATGTTTTCTCTGTATATGTGGTATTATAAAAATGAGGTAACAATAAAATAAAATAGTGGCTAATAAAAGTTTACGGCATCTTGCGGCCTCACATTCGATTGTTGCAGCCTTCTAAAAGGTCAAGGATTTCCTTTGTTTAAAGTATAATTATGATAAGTGTGATATGTGATTTAATAAATTTAAGGAAAATCTCTTTTTCTTAAATTTAAATATGCTTTTGAACTAAGACTAATTCATTTTAAGTTTGTGGTTTTTCTAAATGAATTGTTTTATTAATGGGAAGCCTAAGAGTTTTTGAAACGAAGGTCCGGTGAGTTCCGTTACTATTCTTCTGTGGGTGTCAAAATGCCTAGTACCTAAGAAGGTTCGGCTGGGATGTTGGAGATGAAGGTCTTCTACATGGATTGATCTCGCCTTCAAAAATCATATATTCTTGGGTGGAACGTATTGTATAGAAATATTGAAATTTTCTTAAAAAGGTTATCCTGGTTGAATATTCGAAATAAGCTCAACTTAAAATATATAATAATTGTCGGGAGTGAAAAGTTCACAAGTTGCAAAATATGAGTAGTGTTAGCATCTTAACTTATATTTAACGGTGATTTCGTTTTTGAGCTTGGTTTGGGACGAGTGAAAAGTCGGGGACGATGAATTTATCCTTTTTGGGCATTTTAGGATTGAAATGCATCTTATTCCATGACCCTAAAGTTATGAAAATAACGAAAGTCCCAACATTCTAGTTACTTGCTAAAAAAGTATTAAAAAATGAGAAAAAGGAAAAAAATACAAAAATATGTGTGAGAATAAGTGTAAATATTTAAAATGGTCAAAACGGGGCTTTTCAAAACTTATGAGTCTTGAATCCTTGTGCATGCACTCACTTTAGTACTTTTCGAGGCAATTAGTCGAGGGGGATTAAGATTCTTGGTTTTCTAAGTGTTTACTTATAGCATTGCGTGAGGACAAGACAATATCTTAGTATGGGGGATTTGGTTGGTGCTTAATTACACATACCTTGTGCTATAAAAAGTGCCTTTCAATGACCAAAAATACCATAAAATACTGTTTGTATTTGTGTTTTTTGGATTATGGGCTGTGCAGGTAAGGAATAGTCACTAAAGAAAAAAAATAAAAACCAAAAACGGATAAACCGAGCACGATGGAAATGAGCGTGAAAAAGTCAAGTCAAGTCAACAAGTCAAAGCGAAGCCATATCCAAAGGAAATCTTAAAATGGGCCAACCCGTTTCCATAAGGGGTCGGGTTAGCCCATTAAATTATATAAAGACCACTTTATAAGTTTAAATGGCCCAATGCCATTTAACTTATACAAAAAACTCAAAACCTTAAACCAGCCCAAACTATCCCAATCCATACACCCTTTCACCCTTACACCGTTAGTCCTCAAGGACTAACATTGTTAGTCCAAAAGGACTAACGGTGCACGTGCTTAACAGAAACAGGGCAAATGCCCGTTAAACCAAAACAAACACACCCATTACCCGCCAAAACCCATTAACACAATTTATCTTCCCCAAAACGTGTTATCCTGTAACCCCAAACAAAAACGTCCCTCTCCCACCTTAACCCCACTTCATAAAACAACAAATCCATGTTGGTAATCCTAAACAACCTCATTCGTCTATGATAGAAGACAAGAAATCAAAGAACTTGGAGAACACTCAAAAATGAAGGCTAGGATTGATTATTGACTTACTCACACAAGAAGCACAGCTGCCTTCTCACTTACAAAATAAACACACCTTGAAGAACCCAAGACCTAATTTTCTTCTATAAATAGGATCTCATTGTAGCTAAAGGCATGTTGTTTTTATCTACGTTTTAGCAGGCTCTATATTTAATGTTTTTAGCTTATTGTACTTTTATTTAAAAGCTTTGTACTGTTTTATTCAAGTTTAATGAAATCTAAGTTTTTATGTTAAATTTGTTTTTAAGTGTTAGGATCACATAAATGGACCCAAACAAAGAAGCTTCGGTCACTCGAAGTTACAAGACAAAAGTCTAGCTCGAAAGACTATGTATTTACTGTTTTTTATGTTTAAGGGCCAAGATGTACAAAACCCAAATAGAAAGCCATAAAAAGGCAAATCCTTTTAGTTAAATTACACCATAGTTTTGTCATAGTAGTTAGCCTCTCCATTATTTTTTTTCATCTTAAGGGTTTTGTAGCAACTTTTGTTTTTGTCAATCAAATGTTCTTCATTGTGTTAATCTTTGTGCAGTGATTTGTGCTTCATTCATGGGAATGATCTAGGGATCCTACAAAGTGGTATCTAAGAGCCTACAAGATTGATGTATTGATTTGGTTTGTATTTTTTTTTCTCTATTGTTTTCGAAAAAAAGGGGTTTGATTAATTGTTTGTTTGATTCTTGATTCATAGATGGTTTATGTTTAATCTAATATCACTCAAACCATCTTGTTAGCAATCAACGATCTCGTGTTTTTCTTTTGTTCTTGTTGTTTTGGTTCGAAAAGTATTACAAAAAACGTAGGGATCGAACGAGTTTTAGTCGTTTCGATCGAACGAGCGACATTCTTGTTGGGATCGAACGAGTGGAAACGCAGTGGGACTCGAACGAGCGGAAGTCTTTGTGGATCGAACGAGTGGTTTTTCGTTTTTTTTTTTTTTTTTTTTAAGAATCAGATTGATCGAACAAGTTCGATGAACGAAGCTTGCGAAAAGCTGATGAACGAGTCGGATCGAAAAGATCGATCGAACGAAGCATTCGAACAAGGGATCGAACGAGTGGATCGAACTAGCCATTCGAACTAGCCAATCGAACTAGCAATCGAAACTAGTCGATCGAAACAAAGCCAAGCGAACTTGTCTCGATCTGAACAAGCCGATCCGAACTAGAACGTTCGAACAAGCGATAGAATCAAGTGGATCGAACGAGAAGTCGATCGAACGAGTGACGATCGAACGAGGACGTTCGACTAGACAATTCGACGAGATTTTTTTGGAGCCGAACAAGCAAAAATATTTTTGTGTCGGATTGTTCACAAATTTGTTTACCAGCTCGAAAACGGCCCAACGGTCAAAGGACTCTTCCTCTTTGAGCGAGAAGCCCTGTCTATATTTTTGGCCATTTCGGAGTATTTAGCACAAACTGCATTTATGTTTGTAAAAAATTACCATGAAAATCACAAACCTCACACCAAGTATTAATCTTCAATCTCTAAAGTAGATCATTCATAACACGTATTCTTGGCAACCAATAAAAGAACAAATGGCTGGACACCGATCTCGTTCCACCAATGTTGGTTGAAAATGATTACGAATCATGGAAGTTTCGTATAATGCAGGTACATTTCGAGGCAAACACAATGGCATGCTGATATGAAATCCATCTGAATGGACCTACACGTCACCGAGGTCACTGATCCTCCACCTCGCTAATTCTACTGTTATGCCTGCTCCTAGGACAGAAGCTTGACTTTGTAGTTCAATGACGAAGAAAACAAATCTCGAAATGGCTGATACTCAAGCTGAAATCATCCTCAGTCAAATGGTCTGCCCGACCATCTTATCATAGCTCAATCAGAAAGCACTGCAAAGGAGATTTGGGAAATGTGGACATGGCTTATGCAAGGTTCAGGTAGGATCTTCAAAAAGGATGGAAGATTCTGTTTGTCCCTTTTTTATGAGTTACGATAAGCTTGCGTGCATTGAAATGAAGTCCATTCTTGACTTACTTTGTGCGTTTACATCAAAGCTTGTGATTGATATGGAGTTACTCAGCTTGAATCTACTCATAGATGAACACTATAATTGTCACAATCTTCCAGACTACTTTAATGATTTTGAGAAAGAATTTCCAGCCATTGTTTACAATGATGCTCAAACGTCTAAATTAGATTTATTAACTGAACCGATTGAAGCCTCAATATCGATGAATTTAATTTAAAAGATGAAACATCATTGTCTGAATGTGATGAAGAGGTACAAAACGTTTTAAACTTTAATGATATATTTCCTTTTAACGTATTTTATCCCGATGAATTAAAAACGGATAACGGGACATATGATATATGTAAAGTACGATATTTGAAACGTACGGGGGATTTATCTGTCAAATCATTACCTGATGTAATAAATACCGATGTTGGTGCCTATGCACACGGGTCAAATAAGCTTTTGGAAATAAGTCATGATACATCTAATTAATTTTTCAAAACAGGAATTTTTATCAAGGAATTAAATCTTAATATCATGACTTGTAATTATATTAACAATGGGACGTCATTCATTTTCCTAATCAAGAATTTGTATATGCCATTTGGCATCCCGTTCGACCCTAAATTGTTTTATAAGGATGAGAGTAAATCGGGGCAAGTCTAACTTAAAGACTTTTCTGTAAACAAAAGTGCTTGCCGGGAGAAAAAAATAAATAACTCAAGAAGTATTTTCATTTTTATCGTGTCTATATTCCCAGACTGTCTTTTACGGCGTATCCATTCCCATGGTTACGGCGGTATTGGGACTATTGGACGTTATCCGGTCTTTATTTTCAGCACAATCTATACGACGTATTCATTAAATGAATACAACGTATATAGGTATCAATACGACGTATCCTGGGGAATGGATACGGCGTATTGACTTCCTATACAGTTTTAGGTATTTATTTTGAGTCTAACCAAACAAATACACGGAGATAGAATTGCATTTGTTTTCTGAGAATTTACACAGGACCTCGTGAAAGAAAAATCGACGTTGTTGGTGGATAATTTACAAATCTGGAAATGTTGAAGTGTTGGAGTCTTGAAACCTCAAGACGACTGTTCAACACACGATCTTGCTCATAAACACAAATTGGAGAATCTACCGAGCAAATATCATGGTAGTTTCTCATTCTAATTCTTTTTAAATTCCCGTATTTAATGTTTTACATGTTCAACGAGGACGTTGCATAACTCAAGTGGGGGAATGGAATTAGAATGTTTACTTGTCCTAAATTTTCACAATAAAAGGCTTAAATTATGATCAAATTTGAATTTTTCAAGCATACTTTTGTGAAATTACATGTTAAATAACCCGCACACAATAACCCTTAATAGATATTATGAGGATTTAACCTTTCCGTTTCCAAATGTTTACCCACATTCCATAAAATATGAGTGTGTCGGTGATGTTGTAGACTTTAGAACTTGGCTTGGTATATCTATTCGAGACCACAATAATGAGTATTATGGATTTAATTGGAGTAACTTGTTTAAATTGGTAAATCTTAGGATTACAACCAAATCGCCTATACATGTTGTTTATTAACTAACTACACCGGTTAGTTAACCTCCAATTTAAACCCTTCCACTCTCATCTTTAGAGTGATGATCCACTAGAACAACCCGTAGAGCCAATCCTTTAGGAATTTACACCAATTATTTGTTTCGTTACACCCTTACACCTTAACCTACCCTGTTAGATTAAGTTTAATTTACAGTTGCTAGTTGCTTAAAGTGTAAAGTCTGTATTTCCCGAGTCTTGTGTCATTTTCTATCTTTGGTGCGGTTGGAAATTTGCACATTGCAAATAGGAATGTATACTAGTAGTCAAAGCTCATGTGATTTTACTACATTCACAATTAATGGTGAATCCGAAGAACGAAGAAATTACCGAAGGAATTATCCGGAATTATTATGATCGTGAAGATGGTGAAACTACACCGAGATTTAAAGTTTAGTTAGTAAAAAAAATGAGAAAAATTGCAAGAAAAAAAAAGAGAGAGAAAGAAAGTTTGAAGATAATCGTTTCGCGAAAGAGCATTACCGAAGGAATTATACGAAGGATCGATTATTCGTTGATACGTCGACAAAAATCAACGATGTAGAGTATTGTACAAAGTGGAAGATATCGCCACTTACCTTGTAGAGTATGTAAAGTTTTGGGATGATTGGGGAGTTGACCATTATGGGAACGCCAACTTAGGTTGTTGTTTTTGATCTATGATCAAGACATTGTAAATAGTTGTGTCTTTGTCATAATAACGGTCGGGAAAATAAGTGTCTAGCAACTTGTACTTTAAGCCTTAATCTATTTGTTTCTTGATTTTTATTTAACAACAATTTACTTCCCTCTCACCTAATGATTAGCCGCTGGTTTTACGCGAATGAGGATGTGATCGAGCGTGCATGTCTATTCCGTCGTTACGGCCATGTATGCATGTCTCAGCTGCCTTGTTGGTTTATGACTTTTGGTGAAAGTTAGAAGGTTCCTACCCTATATCATTCTTCATCCTAACCGTTGGTTAAATTCGAATGGGGATGTGATCGAACACACATGTCTATTCCGTCCGTTTCGGGTGTATATGTGGCTTCAGTGCCTGTTGGAGTGGTACTTCTGGTGAAAGAATTGTAGAATGTATCAAAACCATATGCCTTTACATACATAAAAACCCATTTTTACCGTTATAAACTTTGTTACTCTTAGATTTTGGGGTGGAGTATGTATCCTGCCAAGCTTATGATAAATATCGTCACGACCAAGCAATTGAGAGAATTAGTTACATGTTACCATATAGATTAGTTGAATGTTTTGAGTGTTTTCATCTTCCTATTTCGTGAGGTGTTTGGTTGTGTTAGATCGAATAAATGCTTTAACAAAAAATATCCTTAGGGATACATTTTTGGAAAATTCTAAAAGGCTACTTGAGGAAAAGTAGGATTCAAGTGGGGAGATATCTTGATGACCTCAATATGTTATTTATATAGCATCGTTTTTCTACGCTATTTTACCCATTTTTGAATATTATTGCAAAGAATTGTTACTTAATCGTTTGATTTTAGAATTGCAGTAATTATGGATGGATTGGTGAAGTTTGCTAAAAGCACGCGTTTTGCGAGCATAAAGAAAGAGTTCAAGAAAGTCTTACTGTATCTTGACAGGCAATCGCCTGATTATTCTAGGACCTATACAACGTATCATGACTTTGATTGAATTCAAAATGACCATGTTCCAGACTTTGAAGAATATGCATTATGCTAAAAGGCACGCATTTTGGAGCATAAACAAAGAGTTCGAGAAAGTCTACTGATCTGACAGCCAATACACCATATTATTCTAGACTTATACGATGTATCCAAGACTTTGACGAATCAAAAGACCATTGCCTGACTTTGAATAATACGTCGTATCCAGATCAACGATACGCCGTATATAATACTTTGGTCAATGAAGAAGAACCAACTGATTTTACCTCAATACGTTGTATCCATCAAGAAGATACAGCGTATTCGTTCCTATACTTCACAAGAAACCACAAAGACAAGAAAGCCCAATACGTCGTATCCCACATCGCCCGATACGGCGTATCGAACCGACTACCAGACACTATATAAAGACGACCCAAAACTTAGTTTTAAGAATGCAAGTGAATAAAGGAGCCTAGAAGGTCAGAAAAGAGCCTCAAGATCATAGGAAAACTCTTGTAATCATCGTGCAATAGAATACGTGTTCGATTAAGGTTTCTTTATTTTAATCGTTCATATATCAAACCGTGTGTATTTTTACAATGACTATCGGCTGATACCTTTAGGTATCATCCATGTTTATGAAGATCTAATGTTTGGTTTGTTTATCTCGATTGCTTAATTTATAGTTGATTGTTGTTTATGTTTATCAATTTATATTCATTTACGTGCTTAAGTATGTGATCTATCATTCAACTAGGTCTAGTCCTACATATTTAATGCGCTGCAACTTCGGTGTTGTTTGGGCATAGGCTAAGAGTCCGGGATAGCTCTCCATATTGCAATTTATATATCTAGAATCATAGGATCACAAATATTGACCTATCTTTGCCTTTAGATTAGTGAGCTTAGTTGAGCCATAAGGTGACCTTGGTATCAACGAGTACGTTCTTATTCCATTGGTAAGGACTCAGACAGTGGACTACTAGTATATAAATCGATGTTAAGCAGTAAGTGGGTAAAGTCTCGATGAGTTAGGGTTTAGTAAGGGCACCATTACTTAGATCCTAAGATAGACTATAATCAACATAAGGATGCTTTATGCGGATGCGTCTAATTGTGACAGGATTAGCGTGTCTAGGTCTTAGGAAAAAGTACCGCCTAAGTCTAGGAATGATATGCCCTTCGAGATAAGACAATCATTGCACTAAATAAACAAACTTGTGTTTTATCATATTATTCATGGTTGATACGTTTTCCTTACATTAGTTCTCGACCGTTCCTCTATCGTTTGCTTGTCTTCTTGTGTGTGTTTATTGCTTTACTTGTCATCAAAACCTTAGGTTAGATACACAAAACCGTGCCAGTCTCTCAGGCTGAAACCCCCCTTTTGCATTAGTTTTAGGTTTAACTTAGATAACTAAAATACTGATAGAATTAGGAATTAACGCTCTCGCTCTTAGTGATCGACACCCTACTTACCACGAAACTTCATCTGACCGGGTACACTGCCCGTTAAAGTGTTGTTTTTAGGTATAGTCGGCATAAAATAAATAGTAAAACTTGATACATAAATAACACCTACACAACGACACATCAAGTTTTTGGCGCCGTTGCCGGGGAGTGAAGTTGTTTAATTCTTGTTTATTAGTGTTTTAGTTTAGTTTAGTTTAGATTAATTTGCATATTTGTGTGTTTAATTTTCTGCATTGTATATTTTGCATATTGCATTTGTGTGTTTTCTGCATTATTCAAAGTACGCTGTAAAAAAATTTTAAACCAATACGGCGTATTCATTTTCTTGGATACGGCGTATAATTTTTTTTCAAACCAATACAACGTATTCGACTCTATCATCAATACGGCGTATTCAGTTCTCTGAATACGGCGTATTAAGCTATTTGACAGTTTTCTTTCCTAGCGAATTTATTACAGGTTAAAAATGGACAAACCCAACATTACTATGGAGGAGTATATCAGGCTTGAGGAAGAAAAAGCTCATAGGCGTGGTAAGGTGTATAACTGGGAAACCGCTACGTATGGTAAGATCTGGGATTATGAAGACGTTCACGACCTTGGATCTGTTGAAACTGAATTCCTCGCTATAGTCTTTAACGACACGTTAACATCTGAAGCAGCACTCTCGTATGAGCCTACGGTAAATTCTCTTAACAACGATGAAATTGACTTTAGAATATCGTTTGACGATTCCGACGATGAAGATTGCACGGTAATTTTCGACAAAAATTCATTTTTTAGGGTATAGGAAAAGGCTATCAACTCTCTACACAAATCATCTTATACACGTTTTACTCTAGTTAGTTATAGCTTCAAGGTTGTAACACTATCACTATTAAGAGTGATCGTATTAATATATTAAGGCTGAAAGTTTGATTTATTGTTATTGTTCTTCTTAGTATCACAACCTAGTTTCCGCATAGTTTGTGATATTCCCAATTAACGTTTCTACCATAGTTGTATTGGATGTATACAATACAATAAACCTTTATCAGCTTAAGGAGTGAGATCTGTTCAAAATAGGATCAAAAATGTATCAGAGCTGGTTGAGAAGCTTTGAATAAGAAGAACACATTTTCTACACACAAGATTTGTTTGTCGAAGAAGAGATGGCCTACAGCTCAAGTTCTTCAAATGCTAATTCTAAGGGGGTAACCTACTTGTTCTACTGATATCGTTTGACATATTTGAGCAATCATATGCACAACTTAAATAATTATATGTTACTAAAGGGAACAACTTCGGTGATGACTAGTATAGAATTTCAAGCCTATACTAAGCTTAAAAAGGTAGAGGCTCAATTAGTTACTCATCAAAAAAATCAACTTTGGTATGAGGAAAAGATTAGATTTATAAAAATTGATTTAGATGACAAAACTGATGTTCTCACATACCATAAAAAAACTATTAGCAGAAGCTGTAAAAGAAAAAGAAGAATTAAAAACCAAATTAGAATCATTTGAAACTTCTTCTAAAAGTCTTAATACACTGCTTAATAGTCAATTGAGTGCTAATGATAAAGCTGGTTTTAGGCATAATGGTGCAAAAGAGTCTAAAGTAAGTGAAACAATTACTAATGTATCTAAAGTTGAAACAAGTAATTCTAAAACTAGTAATGATAAAGTGGAAATGCCTAAAATTAAAACTGTTAGGATGAGTGAACCCATCATTGAGGAATGGGAATCTGACAGTGAAGATGATGAGATTGTGGTCAAACCTAAGGAAGTAACAAAAACAGTCAAACCTAGCTTTGAAAAGATTGAATCTGTTAATTCTAAGGAATGAAACTGTTAGGCAAGCAGAAAACCCTAGGAAAAACAATAAGAGTCCTAGATGAAATAAAAGAAACAGGAATGGTATGATGTCTTAAAAATTAGGTGAAAATTTTGAGTTTAACAATAAAGCTTGCTATGTATGTGGTAGTTTTGATCACCTGCACTATACTTGTAAACACAAGAGAAAAATTAATGATCAAAAACAGGTTAAACCAGTGTGGAACAACTCAAAGAGGGTGAATCACCAGAACTTTGGTAGATTTTCTCACCCCATCCAAACAAGTAACCATAGTTCCACAAAGAAGTCCCACATAAACCCCACCCTCCATCAGGCTTGTATCATTAATACTGCCAAATCAGTTAGTACTGCTCAATCCAGAAAAACAATGAATGATGCTATGCCAACAACATACTCTTATTATAAAGCATATTTATCTGTTAAAAGACCCTTTAACAAGAAAACAACAAATTACAACAGATATTTCAACAAAAGAGTTAATACTGTTAAGAGTACAAGGGTTAATACCGCTAGGCCAAAAGCAGAGGTTAATACTGTTAAGGCCTCAGCTAGCTGGGTTTGGAAACCAAAACATGAAGAATTAGACCATGTTTTCAAATCCAATAGTGCATCAAAGACCTTGACAAGATATGATTATGTTGATGCATGGTATGTGCTTAAATACACATACCTTTTTACCTAATAAAACGAGCCTAAATGACCAAAAACGAACATAAAATGCCAAATATATGCTTGTTTTGCTATTTGTGTTGTGCAGGTAACGGATATTCAGAAAAAGGACAAAAAAAATGACGCAAAAGGACAAAACCGAGCACGAGAATGAAAAGAGCACGAAAAGTCAAGTCAACCAGTCAAAAAGTCAAAGACAGCAAAGCAAAGTCAAAGTCAAAACCAAAGCCGTAACTGAAGAAATACTTAATGGGCCAACCCACACCCATCTAATGGGCCGAGTCAGCCCATTAAATAATTTATATTAAGACTTACAAGCCCAAAACCCTTTTTCATATTACATGGCCTAATTTCAAAGCCTAAACCAACTTAACAGCCCACCAATATGGCTGTTAAGTCTGTTATCACAAAAGGATTTCTTGCAACACAAATACAACATCAGGGGCCATTTCTGCCAACACCCCTAAGTTTTCTCACCATAAGGACTTTCATTGCAAATATACTATACAAACTTAAGGGCCAGTCTTGCCAAACCCTCAAACTCTTACCCTGTTATAACAAATAACCCAAAACCAAATTTCCTGCCAAAACCCACTGTACATCCCTTCTAGTTTCACGTGCTACTGTAGCATACAGCCAAAACTCACCCCACTTCATAACCTGCCAAAGCCACCTTGGCAATCCCTTGCAAGGTGATTGGATATGACATAATCAATGGCTGTGATTGACTTGCTTAGAGCCAAAGAAAGATTGAAGGCTAAGATGATGACTTTGAAGTCTCTCTCACAAGAAACACAAGAAGCACACATGTGCTTTGTAATTTTTATATAAATAGGCTTATTTTTCCTTTGTAAAGAGTATCTAGTTTTAAAGTAACTTAGGCGTAGTATAGTTTTTACTTTTACTGTTTTTATTAATGTTTTATGTCATTTAAATTCTGTTATTGTACTTTCTTTTTGAGTCTTGTAAAAGTATTAAATATTAATGCAATTTCAAGTTTTATGCAAAAAATCTATTTTTTAGTTAATGCAATTTGTGTTTTAAAAACTGTTTGTTAAGCTCATTTTACTCTCTTGTACTTATTCTCACTCAAACAAGCTCACTCAAGTTTGTTTGAGCTTATTGTGTGAAGATTGGAAAGCAGCTTGCTGGAATTGGTTCAGGTTATTGGATTGGTATTTGGAAAAAGGGTAATAAGTTGTTATGGGTTATAAGCCAGAGATGGAAGGGCTGGTGGTGCGATAGCTGGTTTTAGAGTAAGGTTAGGGGTGGTTAGTTTACTCATCCTTAGAGCTTTGGACCGAGCTTGTAAGACAAAATCTCTTTTCTAGCTTATCTCTGTAGCTTATATTAATTCTGCTAATTTAGTGCTTATTTTGCTTTTTAAATGCTTAATTTGTCTTTATTATGCTTATTTGATTTAGTTTAATGCAAGTTTTATTCTGTTTTAGCTTTAATGTTAAATTTTAGTTTCTAAAGGGGTGTTTGGCATAAGACTTAAAATGGTCAAAATTGGTTCAAATCATTTTGAGCGCATTAAGTACTTTGGAAAAACTTTAATTATGCCTTCTATAGATTTTTTAGGTTTTAATGTGTAATATCAAGTTCTAAGGTGTTTTATGCAAGTTATCAAAATCTGTGGTTATTTCACTTCTTCAAACTGTTTAAACATGATTGTTGCTTAAAAGTCATTTTGAGTACTTGGTTATGCTTCTAATTTGGTCATAAATGCAGTGGGAAAGAGTCACATAAGTTTCCATTTGGCCATTTTAAATTTGGTTAAAAATTTGTCAAATTTTTGTTTCATTTTTTTTAATGTCAGTTTTCAATTTCAATTTTGAGTCAGGTTTAAGTTGTTTTAGGATTTGATTTTGATTGCACAAGCTTATTGGGTGTCAAGCTCAGTCTGTTTGAGCTTTTTATTGTTTCAGTTTAGCTTTTTCTAGCTTAAAACCAAGGCTGCATAAGCCCTTTTGTCTTTTAAAGAAAACCAAACTTAGCATGCATTGAATCAAATTGTCCTTTTCGTAAGCCCTTTTTCCTAGCTTATTTATTTTTCAAAATGCTTTTTAATTAGTGATTTAGGTAGCTTATAGTATGGGCTTTAAGTTCTTACAAGTCATTTTGCCATAATGTTCCATTTAGTTGCTTAAAATTTAGCTTAAAAGTCCCCTTTTGGGCTGTTTGGCTTATAGTTTTAGCCAAATTGCTCATTTGCTTTTCAGTGCTTTTCAGTCTGTTTTCTAGGCTTATTATTGCTCCTATGCGCTTATTAGGACTGACTAGTTATCTGTCTTTACTTATTTGCCTTTGCCTTTTGCTTATTAGTTCTAAAATAGCCTTTAGTTTTGCCATTTAATCACTTAGTTCTAAAAAATGCACAAATTGTCCACTTCTTTTGTTATTTCCAGCTTAATTTGGTTTTTATAAAAGTTGTGTTTGTTAATGTTACTTTTTTTGTCTATTTTGATAAGTTTGAATATAAAGATAAAATTTCAAAAAAATGGTTTATAAAAAAAGAGAGGTATGGGGGTCAATAACCCATGACCTCTCCCTTTGCACACACACGTCCCAAACAACACACACACTAACCATTGGCACCAGTAGGGCTATTTGTTAGCCCTACAACTCACTTTTCTTTTATACTTTTTTTAACCATTAAGCTTATCAGCCCTTTGTGGCTTATTTCTAGCTTATTTATAAGCTGTTTTTCAAAATTCTTGTTTTTCCTAGATTCAACATTAGTCAAAGTACTTTTCCTTAATTTTTCAGATTTGTACAATACAATTTGTTTGTTTTTTAATCATTTAATTTCATTAAAACCGTTTTTATTTCATATTAAATTAAATAAAAGTAAAAAAAATCTAATTCTTTTTTTAGAAAATTTTTCTTTTATCAAATAGGACTGTAGAAAATTAGATTTGCTTTCGTAAGGTTAAATTTAGATTATGATTTTTTAAAGAATGGGATTGAATCCCGTTAACGTTTTTCGTGTTTTTAAGCTTAAATTGCTTTCGTTTTTGGTTTAGTTTTCTTAGTTCTTGCATTTTAGTCATTTAGGGTTTATTAAAAGTTAAAAAATCATTTTAGGATTAAATTTCATGTTTTTAGGTTTCGAGTCGCGTTTTTTACGTACCGTTATTGTTTTTAATTTCGTAGATGCTTACGTTTTAGGTTTAGTTATCCTTTACTTGCTTTTTCCCGTAGATTTAGATAACCAAATCAAACTCTTGATTATTCAAGCATAAATTATCTAACCGAAACTCGATTTTCAAATTCACGTCTCGACGGGACACGACCCGAGTAGGGTTTTTTTGGACATTTTACTTTGGATAAAAGTGAAATCCGTTTAAAAAGCTCTTGAAATATTTATCATTGATAACTTTTAGATTTATCCTTATTATATATTGATATTATATATATTTATTATATATTGTATTTATATATTTAAAAAGGTGTAGTTTCGAACGTGTCAATTTTTGGGAGCTGCGAGGGGTCGTGAGACGATTATCAAGTTGAAGTTTGTTGTGCCTTGAAGACCCTTCCTTGTGAAGTTATTTTCTTGTTATTAAAATATAAAAAATACAAAAATATTTTATTTTTTCGATTTTTGTGAATATATTATCAAATAATCACAAGTATTTAAAATACCAAAAAAGTTAAATAACCACAAAAGAAAACCGTGATGTTTCAATTGTTTAAAAATAAAAAGATCGGATCACGTTAGATTACGAACTATAAGAGAGGTATAAGGAGGGTTAATCCTACGAACATCAACCCGAAAGGAAAAGGTTTTTAATACGCTTCGCGCTGACCCGTTCCTCCGCTTCTTTGTGAGTAATTTAGAGAGCTACCGTGCACCTTTGATTTATGGGTCCCAAAAATATTCTTCGTTGCCCTCTATATCATTTAATTCTTATTTTATTCAAACCCTCTTAAACCATTTAATTCTCATGGAGTCTTATTTCAAATATGAGTGTGTGGGGTGTGGACAACCGACGGATAACCCTTATTGTTATTCATGCACGTGCCAACGGTGCGGTTGTCATTTTATTGATGGAATTTGTATCCCAAACTTTTGTAAATATGTGAGATGGAAATCCATCGATTTTTCAACTCCGTACTCTTTTAACGAATCTCCAAGTTTCTCTTACCACCCCACACACTCTCAACCAATCTTGTGTGAATTTTGCGGAAACGATGCTCGTTATGGTCATTATTGTACACCGCAAGTTCCGATTATCTCTAATCCGGAACCATGCTACAATCAAAACTATGATGAGTTCCCACAAAATTTACTAAGTTTTCAACAACAAATTCTTTGTTGTGAAAATTGCGGGGGTCCTCATGTGACTTTTGAATGTCAACCGATAGAATCAAACATTTTCACGATTCTAATTCTCCGGTTTGACCATTTCAATCCCGCGAATTTTCCCGTCATTTCATCAACCTCTAATGAAAATAAGAATGGAAGTTTGCAAGCCCAAGAAGACTAATGGAATCGATACAAAACTTTTTAGAAAAGTTTAATCGTATTTCTTTTTGGAAAACACGCAAGATTTTTATGCAAGCTTGGGGACAAATTTTTTAATGTTAAGGCTGCTCAATCCAAGAGGTACAAGAATTGCTTACAAACTTCGTCAAGATTTGTATAAGTTAAACGAGGAATTGGCAGAATATATTAATACTCCAGTTGGAATTTGCCTACCATCATCTTATGATGATGACGATGATGAGTATTCTTTTGCAACACAAGAATATCTCATGACATGTTCTACCATAATCAGACCCGATTCACCAAAAACGGACTCTCTCATCATGGTGGACAAACATCTTGACACAATTCCGGAAACGGAATCGGACGAATTCATAAAGTCTAGTGTTGAAAACGTTGTCCAAAACCCAAGTGAGTCTGAGGATGAATGTGAGTGTGATGTGCCCGATTGTGATGATTCTCAAACGATAAAATTTTCAACGTTTTCCAATCCTCTCTTCGATGATTCTACCTCTAGTAATGACGAGTCAAGTCATGAGGAGGTTATTCACGAAATGAGTTTTAAAACTTATTCGAGCCCTCTTTTTGATCTTGATGAGGAAATCATTTCTAGTGAGTTTAATCCGATTCATAATGAAGACCTCGATTCTACTCCGAAGAATGATCGTTTTGATATCGAGTCTTATCTTCTTGAATTATTACTCAATCATGATACTTTGATGGCTTCCTCTCCCAAGATTGATTCTCTCCTCGATGAGTTCGCCGGTGAACTCATAACAAATCCTCCAATAATTGTTAATAGAGAGCACGAGGAATATATTAGTCTTATGGAGAGGTTGCTATACGATAATTCATCTCCCCATCCGCCAGAAGATTTTCATGCTAATCCAAATACGATCATCGAGTCTCTTCCCACATTTCATATCCCCGTTGAGGATAGTGACTCTCTTAGGGAAGAGATCGATATATTTCTCGGTCCGGATGACTCAATACCACTGGGTATTGAGAGTGATGAGTACGACTCGAAAGGTGACGATAATTCTACTTCCCTTCCCGAGTTTGAATCATTTCATGTTGATTATCCCGATTCAGGAGATTCAATAATTGATGTGGTGGAAGACATCCCCGTTGATGTGCCTAATATATTGCCCACCCATCCCACCCTTCATATGGATTTCGACTTCATTCCTTCTCATAATGATCTCGGATCCGATCTTGATGTTTCTTCTCCTTCCGGAGATAGAAACAAGATTTACAATTCGGGGATATTCCTTTAATCTGTGGTTTTGAAAGTTTTCCAAATTGTTTGTATTTGATTTTTACTTAAAAGTTTGTTTTAAGGTCTTGTTTTTACTTCATGTTGAGTCTAAATGCAGTAGGATAGGAGTAGATTAAGTTTTCATTGCCATTTGTGGTTTTGGGTCAAAATTGTCGAAGTTTGGTTTTCAGTGTGTAAAAGGTTAAACACCATTTTTCATGTTCATATTTATCTTAGATTAGTTAAAATCAGTTTTAGGATCTGAAAATTATAGCATAAGCTCTTTGGTGTATGAACTTTATCTGTTTAAGCTTGTTTTGGATTTTGAAACTCATTTACTAGCTTAAAATTAGGGCTGCAAAAAGCTTTTTGTCCTTTAAATGAAAACCAAAAAGAGTAAAATTTTGAAATCAGCCTTTTTCATAAGCTTTTTCATGGCTTATCTTAATTTCAATCTCCTTTTTAATTGCTGATTATTATAGCTTATAGGACAAGCTTGACTTGCATATAAGTCATTAAGCCATAAGGATCCATTTACTAGCTTAAAAATAAGCTAGAAAATGTCCCTATGGTTGTTTGGCTAACAGTTTTAGCAAAAAAGCTTATATGCTTTTTAAAGCTTTCCAGCTTATTTTCTTGCCTTATTCTTGTTCCTATGTGCTTATTAGGGTTAGTTAATCATTTGTTTTTAGCTTATTGTTTTTAAAAAGAAATTTTGAAAAACAAAAAGCTTAGGAATTAGGGAAGTCAAGGGTGAGCAAGGCTCGAAACCCTGACCTCAACCCAACTCCCAAGCCTTTAACACACACACTCAACACCAACTCGCCCTTGGGTCTTTTCTGGTTATACTTTGCACAATTTAGTACTTAACCCTTGTTTTTGATAAGAATTGATATGCCGATTTCCACAGGTCTTTGATGATCTCCAGGATCGATTTATGATCAAACAACATCATGATGAACATCAAACAAGAATAAAAGAAAGGGAAACAAGGAAGATTGGGTTTGAACCCTTCTGCAGAATTTTATTGATAATGAATAAAGTGGGTTGAATGTTGATTACAGGATCCTATCTATATATAATGAATGATACGGTGTGAATAAGAGACGTGATGGTTCAGAGAAACCAAACAACGTATCTTTTCATCCTTTAATAACCGTTTGTAACCAACTAAACCTAATGGGCCTAAATATCTAAATGTGCAGGCTGTGTAAAAAACGAGTCCATGGCCTTTTCCTTCTTCTGGTGTGTCGTTTTCCAGCCAAACACAGGAATAACATGGTTGTTACTCCTTCACAAAGATTAAATGGATTATGTTTTTCCAACATATTCCCCCCTAATCTGTTTAATCTTTGTGTTCTTCCAATCTTCTTGTTCTTGATCATCTTGAAGTTTCAATCTTCATGGCGTATGTTGTATGCATTAGTTTGTGCTTTGCCTTCCTCTTCCTCCTTGAGTGGGGTTTTTTTTATTCCCTAAATGCTCGACTCTTCCTCCCCCCCCACCCCCCCCCCCCCCCCATTTCTTTTGCCAGCCAACGATCCATCCATGTTACCATCTCCGTGGTAATCTTTGAAGCGCCTAATGCCTTCGTATCCTCCAGTGGGATTCCTCGATGATCTTGCTGCCTTATAATGCGAGACAAGGGCTTCCAAATAGTCAAGGTAGCATCTTTGGATCTCTATTCCATCGGATCTCATTAATCCTAGGATCTCTGCAAGCGCTCTAAATTTTCTGGCAAAAATGCATACCAAATTTTTGAGTCTGCCTTCAACTTCCCCTTTTTTTCAAAAAAACATGATCTTCTTTTCCTCCTAGTTGCTTCCTTAATGAAGTCTTATTTCTTGTCTTCGTTCTTTGATGCCTTCAATCTGAAATCTTCTTGTCATAAAGAAGTCTTGATGTCTTAGAAAAATCTTGATGTCATCAAACCTTGTTGATGCAAAGCGAGGCAAATATATATTTTGCCTTTATAATCTGCTTGTGGGTACAAAAAGTCTCACCAAACTCGTATTGGTGTGACATAAGACACTTGGTCTTCTTCTACATCTTTGTAGGATTCTTAAGGATAGATTTGTATCCTTGTTTGTGGTACCCTTCCTGTGTTCTATCTTTGGCAGATTCAACTTCTTGGCTATTCTGATTTTTCTTTTCCAATTTGACATCTTCTTGGTTAATCAATAGTTTTGTAACCGTCTGTAATATTCTTTCTTGGCATCATGGCAGTGTTTTCTGTAAAAGAAAAACACGCAGGTTTTGATCTTGAATGATGGTTAAACATGAATTTTTGTGTTGTATGATCCCTTGGGCTCTGATGCCACTGATAAGCATTGATATGCCGATTTCCACAGGTCTTTGATGATCTCCAGGATCGATTTATGATCAAACAACATCATGATGAACATCAAACAAGAATAAAAGAAAGGGAAACAAGGAAGATTGGGTTTGAACCCTTCTGCAGAATTTTATTGATAATGAATAAAGTGGGTTGAATGTTGATTACAGGATCCTATCTATATATAATGAATGATACGGTGTGAATAAGAGACGTGATGGTTCAGAGAAACCAAACAACGTATCTTTTCATCCTTTAATAACCGTTTGTAACCAACTAAACCTAATGGGCCTAAATATCTAAATGTGCAGGCTGTGTAAAAAACGAGTCCATGGCCTTTTCCTTCTTCTGGTGTGTCGTTTTCCAGCCAAACACAGGAATAACATGGTTGTTACTCCTTCACAAAGATTAAATGGATTATGTTTTTCCAACAGTTTTTAGTTTTAGCTTATTAAGCCTTTTTTGCTTTTTAACAGCTTATTCGTTAAGCCATTTTTCCAGCTTTCATTTTTCTTAGATTATGCTTTATTCAAAGTACTTTCCTGATTTTTTTTAGATTTTTATAAAATAGTTTACCTTTTTTTATAATATTTTAGATTATAACTGTTTTCAATTCATAATAAATAAAATAAAAGTCAAAAAATATAATTCTTTTTTTTTAATTTTCTTTTATCATTTAGGATTGTTAAAAATTAAATTTTCATTTGTAGGGTTAAAATTTTAGAATTTGGTTTTTAAAAAACGGGTTTTGAATCCCGTTATCGTTTTTAGCGTTTTAAGCCTTATTTGCTTTCATTTTTAGCGCTAGTCTTACTTTGTTTTTGCATATTTGATTAGTAGGAAATAGCTATAACCAAATCCAGATTTGTGATATACATGCATTGTATTGATTCACAAACGTTACCTCAGATTTTCAAACTTCGCACCTCGTCGGGGACGCGACCCCCGGGGAAGCTTTTTAGAGGATTTTACTTTGGTCAAAAGTAAGTTATCTTTTAAAAAGACTCACGGAATTCTTATTATTGATAATTTTTGATAATTACTCATTATATATTTGTATTAATATATTTAATTATATATTATATATATATGTTATATTACTATATTATTATATATATATATAATATTTATATATATTTATATTGAAATATTATATATATATATATATTGTTTTTATATATTAAAGGAAGGAATTATTTTAAGCAAATCACAATGCTCATATTATAGTTAAGTCAAGAAAAGAATCTGAAAAGGGTAAAAAAAAGAAAAGAAAGAGTCATTGTTTAGATTGTATATGTTTAGAGTTTTGACTTGGTAACATGAATGTGGTTGTTTAAGTAATTAACTTTTGTCCAGTAAAAATTCCTATATCCCCTATCCTTTATTCTCTATCCGAATCCTTGCGCTACAACCGTGTAAAAAAAACCTCTTTGCTAGTATTTTCTAGGTATTTACGCCAAAGTGGTGGATGTTTGATTCTTTATCAAGCCTGTGGTTAATTTATACATATGACATGGTACGTTGAGTAAATTTCATTCACATGTATGTTATATCTATTATACTAAAAGATTGAGCCCCTAAATTTATTGGGGCTGTATCTTTAAATGATTTGTCTCACCTAGAGAGCCATAAGTACAAAACCCTACTATATACATTGATAAGCATCTTGAGGAGTACCCCATGCTTTCATGATTATACCGAAAAATATGTAGAGTTTTTACATTTAATGCAGCAGTATTAATGAGGGAGGGACCATTTGTGTCAAGATTGTGTAGCTTTTTCTCAAAGCTAACCCTAATCCTAACACTATAAATAGGGGGTCCCTAAACCTCATTTTTCATCCCATACCTCTCCTATCTTCTCTCTTGGTCGAAATTAGGGATCCCCATGAAAGGAAACCCGGAATTTTGGTCCATTCGAACAGTGTTTGATATTCTCTTTTGATCGAAATTAGGGATCCCCATGAAAAGGAACCCGAAATTTTGGTACATTGTTTAAACTTTAGGCTTTAGGGTTTAGGCTTTAAGCTTTAGCCTTTAGGCTTTAGAAATATTGTTTTCTTTGTTGTTATAGATAAGTCATCTCTTCTCTCTTGGTCGAAATTAGGGATCCCCATGAAAGGGAACCCGGAATTTCGGTCCATTCGAACAGTGTTCGGTATTCTCTTTTGGTTGAAATTAGGGATCCCCATAAAAGGGAACCCGAAATTTCGAAATTAGGCTTTAGGCTTTAAGCTTTAGGCTTTAGGCTTTAAGCTTTAGAACTTTTTTTTCTTTGTTGTTATAGATAAGTAATTTATGTGTGTGTTCTATTGATGTATATATTGTGTAGGCTTCAAGTTGTGTAATACAAGCTTTGTATATTGTACAAATCCATGTGAAACTGCATACTGAAACTCAATATCATGGAGTATTAATGATTAGTGATCAATGCATTTTTACATGTGAATTTAATTCTGTGCAACTTTTAGTCTTTTTAGCATCCCATTATCTCCTTAACAAACTTTATAGTTTCAGTTATTAAGAAAATCAAAAGCTTTGCTATTTATAAAGTCTCTTCATATCCTCACTATGAGTCACTATATAAACTCCACCAATTAGGATGTGCAAACCTATCACTTTTGTTTTGTTCACTGCACGTATGCGATTTAATAAAGTGAATCAAGACAGGGACGGAGTCAACTCAGTATTTACCGAGTTAGACCGAGTCAGCTACAAAAACAAGAAGAAAAACCATAATTAAAACAGCCAAACAACAATTCCTCATCTATCCTACTCCTATCCTCCTCATATCACAACAAAACTACAACCACATCATCAACCCATAACAGATTTGAACTTTAATGAAAATTAATGATCTCATAATTTCTTTTCTTTCGTGTTGTGCAACAACATCATGACCTTACAAGATCATACATGATAACGAATATCATCATAGATCTTTAAAATGTTTATAACAATTCTGTTACAATCTATCTTTGTTTCGTTTAAAGAAAACACAAAAACAAAACCTAGCTAAGACCTTTGGAAAGATAACGGTATGGTGGCGTTTTTGACATGGCACCTCGCCACCACTCGCCACCATACCACAAGAGCTTGCCATTTGAAATTTTTCCATATCTCGTTGTGGAAACGAGTTAGAAGAAGACAAACAAGTTTCGAAATATAATTGTCCTTCGTTTAAACAAACCAACAGATAGTTTGACACTATTTCCTTTGTGGAGGGATATGGTGATGTATTGATCTATGTTGTTGATGCGTTTTGGTTTGAGAGGAAATATAGTGGATGCAGGCGTTTGAATAAGAAGAGCAATTAGGGTTGAGAGATTTTATACTAACCTAAATATTAGGGATATCATATTTGGGCTGATCATTTTTGTCATTGTAATTGGGCCAGGTGCAATCCATTCGAAAATTACTAATTTGGCTAGGTTGGAAAACGTTGTTGTTAAATGAAATTATGGGATGGTTGAAATTATCGCATGTTTTTTTACTACGTAGTATCATATTGTATATTTTTTATTATTGTATTGTATTTTTTATTGTTATTCTAGCTAATTTCCGTTTACTTTGAGCAAAACACGAGTGGTGCGTAGCATATATATAAAGATGTAGAATTGTGAGAATATGTTAATATTATTTGACATTGGTCCAACATGTATTTCACGAGAAAAAGTTTAAAAAATCACTTAATTATTACTATTCCTTTCTTAATGCTTATTTTGAAGTAGCCTGAATCATTATGCAATAAACACTTAGATACAACCCGTTTGCATCACACGGGTTTGCATGTTCAACAACGCATCTAAACATTACACGGCCAATTCCCAAAGTATACACAATCAGACTAACGCAACAACATTCTAACAAAATCATTATGCAAGCAACCACATGAGAAAACAATTTGACACAAGCCGTGTGCATCGCACGGGTCTGCATGCCTCGTCATTTGTATGCATGAGTGATAAGTGTATCCAAACACTTATTATGTAAAGTGCTTGTCTTGTATTTCGTAGTTGAAACTGTTAAAGTGTATTGTCAAGCGAGTTTTGCCAAGAATTGTTTTTATACTAATGTTAAATGCCCCATAAATGTATTAATGTCTAAGTTATAAGCTTATTTGCTTGAGTACAAGCAAATCCCAAATGTAGTGATATTTTAGGAGTCATTTAGCCCTCAATTTCATGCACATTGTATCATTTATTATCTAAAATCCTTTTTATTTTACTTTTAGATCTTTTGAAATGCATTTGCTGAAAACGTACAAGATTTGGGCTCATTTGGACAAAGATTGGAAGAAAAAGACAAAGTGTCTAAGTTTGTGATCGACATGTGTAACGCCGTCACCAAAAGTGCCGAGAAAGATGGTTTTTGCAATTTTCCGCGACTAGTCAGTGGGCTGCTACTGCCTTCTGGAGGGGCTGTCACAACTCCCACGTGACGCCGTCACAATGAGTCGGTGGACAAAATCCCTAATCGAAGATGACGAGTTGACGACGTCACAACAAGACGTTGTCATTAACCTATATATATATATATATATATATATATATATTTATATATATATATATAAATATATATATTATAAAGGTTAAAATAAAAAGACAAATATTCGTGAGAAGGATAAAAAGAAAAAAAAAATTTAAAAAGTTCTCGAAAAATTCTAAATTTTTTTCCATTAAATCAGGTATGTTGGTGCATAAAACTTTTGTAAAAGAAGTTTTTCTAATTTTTGATTTTTTATACGTTTTTTTAATGCGAAAAAAAAGAAATTTTGATGCACAAAAGAAATTTGATGCACAAAATTTATGACACTTGTTATAGTTTGATGAAGCAATAAAATTTTGATCAAAAGGTCAATAATAGAAGTTGGGTACAAAAACGAGTTTTTGATGCACAAAAAAGCGATTTAATGCACAAACGTTTTTTTTCATAATTTTTTTTGGCAAAATTATCCAATTTTAGAAAAACTTCCTTTACAACTTTTTTATGCACAAACATACACGATCTTGTGGAATTTTTTCAGAATTTTTTGAGAACTTTTTAAAAAACATAAATCTTTTTATCCTTCTCACGAATATTTATCTTTTTATTTGATCTTTATCCTATATATATATATATATATACACATACATATATATATGTATATTTTGGATCAAATGAGGAGTAATCATAAATAAGAAGGATGAGAGAAGTAACTAACACCGCATATTCGAGATGCACCGACCTAAATTAGATGAATCTCTATAATCTTAGATGCATCATAATACCTTATAATATGTTTTCTAGCTTTTAATCAGATGCATATACGTATATTAGATGCATTTCATGATTTTTCTTTTATTTTGTTCCTGTACAACCATTTACACTCCAAAAAAACTTTCGAAACTTAAAAGGGTGCATATAAATGAATAGAAATGCATCTAACGCAAGTTGTTGCATCTCAAATATGTGGTTATAGTCACTTCTCACAACTTCTTATTTTAATTTACTTCTCACTGGATCCCTACTATATATATATATATATATATATATATATATACTTATATAATCATTACTTATACCAAGTATATCCCACTTGTCACGCACATGATATGCAATCAAAGCATTACATAAGGCATCTAAGGATCGGGAACCACACGCGCGCGGATATGAGACAACGGTGAAAGACTCGTGAAATTTTCCAAAAACAGTTGTAGTCTAAGTTTTGTAAAACGAATTAGTTCGCTACAACTCGTGCTCTGGTACCACTCTGTAACACCGCCAAAATACGATACACAGCGGAATACAACATTTGGGGTGCTACTTCATAATACAAACAGACGAGTCCCAGTAAACGTTCAAAAGATATGTTTATAAATGAAAATTTATTTTATTTGTATGAAGAACATCAGAGTTACAAGGTCCAAAATTTTACTTAAAAACTTCAATTCAAAAGTCATGATACGACTTCTTTTTCAAAGCATCCTTTTGTTTAAATAAACAAAACATTTCACCGAGACACAGTCCTTGATATCCGCGTTCCGTCCCATCCAAGCCTTCAATATCACCAATACCTAAGATGCATGCTTAAAAAGGTCAAAAAAACGTTGAATGAATTCATAGAGTTTACAATCAACAATCAGAATGCAATATTTGGTTCCACAAAACACGTATGACTGCTAGCAAGGCAAGCCACACAATATTCCATCTTGCATGAGCCTGTGTACGGAACCTTAACACATTTTATCGTGATAGACAAAATAAGTGACCGGGTAGTATGCCACCACCCATTTATCAATACAAAATGTCCGTTATAGGGTGTTCACCATCGGATCCAGACCC
>BQNB010091865.1:0-26763 GCA_026074375.1 Tanacetum coccineum | reverse complement strand
TTACATTTAATTTTATGTTGAACGTTTTAATATTTTGTGATTATCAAAACGTAAAGATGTGAAAAAATATTATTAGTGTTTTTAGGCATTATATTTATCAACACAATCCGATCCTACCACTGACCTATGTTTTTATCTCAAATCGAGCGGGATCGGTGTAGGTTCGTAGGATCGCACACAGGATCGTAGGATCTTTAACAATTGGATTTTACTATAAGCCTATCTTACTTATTATTATTTTTGCCTACTTTAACTCAAGTCACATTAATCTAACGATTGAAACTTGAACCTAATGGAGGCATTGCATTATTTCTATTTTATGGTACTTTTTCATAAAAAAAAGTCGCATTTAGCGGTGTTTGATATTATATACTCTCTAAAAATGTGTAACTCCTGATAGAAAAAGAGCTTTAGTGGCATTTTCGATCCTAGTCCGATCCTTATACGATCTACGATTCCGATCTTGCAACGAGAAAAACGATCCTAGGTAGGATCTCGATCCTAACAACCTTGCTACACATGACAGTCACATGAGGGTATTTTAGACTTTTTCAATATAAACTTCTTCTTCTTCCTTTAATATATCACCGTCTTCATCTTCTAACCATCGCCACCTATCATCTTCATATTCACCCACCACCACCACTCTCACCGCCTCCAACCATCTTCACAATCCTTGATCATCGTTAGAGTTTTTTTGCCAAAAATTCAAGAAACACGTCATATGAAAATTTCGAGATACTACATATTAAGCATCTTTTCATTATAAAAATAGAAAGCTTGAATTTTCAAGTTACAACAATCTAAGCATAGTGTACAAACATTATTAATTAAAACTTGACAATTTACAAACATAATTAATACTCCTAATTAAAATACCCCATTACATAAATGTACAATCATATCTACACATTTTACAACCATAGAAAAGCATAGTATACAACTTTTTACTAGTAATACATAATTAATACGCTTATTAAAACACCGAATTACTTAAAAGTACAATGATATATTCACATTTTACAACCAATTAAAAACATACCTACCTAATTAAATACAACCAATTAAAACACCCATTACTTAAAAGTACAATAATATTTTCGCAATGCATAATCTAAACAAGCTACAATATAATCCAAAGTATAAACTAATTAAACACACTAATTAATGTTATTTTTAAAATAACCCTAAAATGAAAAAGTATATGTTATTATACACATTGTACAAACTAATAATATACATAAAACTTTATACAATTATATATGCTAACAAATTGATGGTGCATATAGTTTTGAAAACCGGACCGGACCAACGGGCTCAACCGGAAACCGAAGTCGCCATCGATTCGGCTAGCTAATAAAAGCCATCCAAAAACGAACCGGAGAGGACTTGTCGAACCGATACAAACGGGTGAAACGAGATCTATTTCTTTTGGTCAATCGTCACAGGGTACCCGCCGTCGCAACGCGCGAGTACCCTACTAGTATACCTTTAATTGTCAACTACTAAGGTTGGACGGTATAATGTAAAACTCACCTAGGTGAGTTATAAGTCGCGCGCGACTTCTTATCCCACCCCAGAAAGTCACTTTGCAAAACCCCACTAGCTCGGTGAGTTGAGGCAATTTTGTGAGGCAACTATGTGAGAAACTCACATAGTGTGAGTTTTAATTTTGGTGGGCTCCCTTTCAAAACTAACCGTTATATTTATAAAAAAAACTTTTAAAAAAAAACTTTTTACTTATAAATACCGATTACTTCACTCATTTAATACAAAACTTTTATATTATACCCACTTTTAAATTATATTAATTTTTACTCTATAACACCTTTTTTTACCTAAAATTTTCACACTTAATCCTAAACAAAAAATCTGTCCATGGCTTGTTCACTTCCACACATCATCAATGAAATCCAAGCTTTGCTTAAAAAGCTTATTGGCGGAGATATTATTCGTCAGATGACGCTTATGGAGTTAGCCGTGCAATTTGAAAATGCAAGCGAAGCTAAAAACGATATGAGAAAAGCATACGAGAAATGCAATGACATTCCACAAGAGAGCTGTGCTTTGATCGACACTTTTTTTAAACAAGAATCTGATAAAGATTACGAAATGAATCTTGCTATTTATAGAAAGGCGAAAAAAATAGAAAAACAAATTGAGACTAAATATGTTTAGTTATCTGAAAATACCAACTCATTTCATTTTCGCTTTATAAATACCAACTATTCTCACCACTTTTTTCACACATTCATTCAACATTTCAAAAACGCAATGTTGATAAGAAAAACTACCCCAGGAATCCCCGTCTACTCAGAAAAAACCAATCGAAAGACAATCCTCAACACCTTACACAACTAACTACGGCTCAAAACCCATTGGGTGGGTTCGTCATCAGAATTAACATACACACCACCCACGTCTCCATTACTGAGGGATTCTTACTAAGAAAGAGCAACAAAACTACTTTATAGATGAAGAGCATGAGAGAACATTAAAAGAAACAAGGCCAATAGCTGAAAAAAGTGGGGAGGAGAAAATTAAGGAAAGAACAAGTTGAAGATGAGTTATCCAGGTTGGAATTTAGGGTGCAATTTGATTCGGAATACGAATCATATTAATTTCATACGTTTACGTTTTTAAGCTATGTATTGGTTTTAATAATCTATTAATTATGTTGTTATGTAATGTTATTATTATTATGTAATGTTTTTAATGTATGAATACAAGTTTCTAATTTTAGAATTAAACGTTTTATTATTCGTACTGTTTAGTTACGTAAATATTACTTTTTTAAGTTTATAAATAAAAGTATTTAAATTAAAAAATATGAGTAGGTGAGTTCTTATTTCGTTGAAAGTGAGTTGTAAAAGTGAGTTTTAGTTGGAGAGAGAAAACTGATTTGGCGTTGACGTGTTCTTGGAGTCCAAGGTGGTGATGGAGGTGGTAGGGTGGTTGCTTGGTGGTGACAAGGAGGTGATGTAGGTGCTTAGCAAGGTAGTAGGCAAGGTGGTGCATCATGAAGAAGGGTGATTGCTTGGTTTTAGCTTGGTTTGAACTTGTTAGATTGGTGTCGAGGTGATTAGGGTTTTTGGGTTAGGGTTTTGGTTTTTAGGACGAGCTAGGGTTTAAGTTAGGGAGGGAAAAAGTGTTTAAATGTTGTGCATTGAGTGCTTGTAAGTTGTGCTAGAAAGGTTGTATGAAAATCCTTAAGAAAATGGAGGGAAAATGGGCTTATTTAAATTCTATGCTTAATTGGCTTGTACTTTAAGCTTTAGGGAGTTGTACTAGGGTTTTAGAGGGAAAAATAATTCAAATATTATGCATTGTAACTTGTACACATGCCTTATAAGCTTGAACATTTGTATTGTATAGAAACATCACATGTAATCGGGGTTTTGATATAAACGTTTACGTTTAAAATCCGTTTTGATATAATGTTATGGAAAGTAAGTTAAATAGATAATGTATGGATTTTAGAACATATTACTTGACATATTAGAATGTTTACTTGACATAAACGGTGATGGAATTGGCATTGGTAGGTTGCGTGAGCACGTTTACTTTTGTAATGTAAGTTACGTTACATTATGGATGGAATAAAGCAAAAATCTTTCCATGAAAATGGTTGAATATAATTTAATAGATGGAAATTACACTGAGGAAAATTGCATCTAATTTAATAGATGGATAGTTACATAGAGGAAAATTGTAGGTTGTTATAGTCCCCCAACCTTAAAGAAATCTCGTCCCGAGATTTAGTTTGATGTTGGAGTGATGTTTGGAAATAGATGTGGATATTTGGCACGAATTTGATCTTCGCATTCCCACGTGAATTCTGGTCCTCTTTTAGAGTTCCATCTTACTTTGACTATAGGGATACGACTTTGTCTCAGTTGCTTGACTTCTCTATCCATAATTTCTACTGGTTCTTCCATAAAATTGAGTTTGTCATCGAGCCGAAGCTCTTTCATTGGAATGAAGAGAGATTCATCGGATAGACATTTCTTTAAATTAGAAACGTAGAAGGTACTGTGGACATTACTGAGTTCTTCAGGAAGCTCAAGTGTATATGCCACTAGGCCGACCCTTTTAAGAATCTTAAATGGTCCAATGTATCGAGGGTTAAGCTTTCCTCGCTCTCCGAATCGGATGACACCTTTCCGAGGTGATACTTTTAACATAACACAATCTCCAACTTGGAATTCCAAAGGCTTTCGCCTTACATTGGCGTAACTCCTTTGCCGGTCTCTTGCAGCTTGCAAGCGTTGTCGAATTTGCACTATCTTTTCGGTGGTTTCATGGATTATCTCTGGTCCTGTGAGTTGAACATCTCTGACTTCGGCCCATCAGACAGGTGATCGACACTTTCAACCATAAAGTGCCTCAAATGGTGCTGCCTTAATGCTGGCATAGTAACTGTTATTGTAAGAAAATTCTACCCGTGGTAAGTGTCTCTCCCATCCTTTTCCAAAATCTATAACACAGGCTCGAAGCATGTCTTCAAGTGTTTGGATGGTTCTTTCACTTTATCCATCGGTTTTGGGATGATATGCCGTACTCATGTCTAATTGAGTACCCAAAGCCCTCTACATTGATTGCCAGAATCTGGATGTGAAATGACTGTCACGATCTGATATGATGGATATCGGCACTCCATGCCGTAAAACTATTTCCTTTATATACAACCTTGTAAGGGTTTCCATACTATCTGTCTCTCTGGTAGGGATGAAATGTGTTGATTTGGTAAGGCGGTCTACAATGACCCAAATTGTGTCATGCCCGCTTGATGTTTTGGGTAGTTTTGTAACGAAGTCCATTGCTATTCTTTCCCATTTACATGTAGGAATCTTTGGTTGTATCAGTAAACCGGATGGCTTCTGACATTCTGCTTTAACTCTAGAGCATGTTAAACACTTGCCAACATACTCAATGATGACTGCCTTCATGTTAGGCCACCAATAGAGTTTCTTTAGATCCTGATACATCTTGTCAGAACCTGGGTGGATGGAATACTTTGATTTATGGGATTCATGCCTGATTAAGTCCCTTAAATTACCAAAGAGTGGTAACCAACTTCGATTCTTGATACATCGGGTTCCATCAGGACGTACTTTAAATGCTTTGTCCATTCCTCATAGGTTCTCAGCTCTGATGTTTTCTTCTTTGATCGCCTCAGTTTGGGCTTCGAGGATTTGTGATGGTAATTTTGGGTGAAGGGTCATAACTAACACTCTAACTTGGAGTGGTTTGATTCGTTCCTTCTGGCTTAAGGCATCTGCTATAATATTTGCCTTTCCAGGATGGTAGCGAATCTTACAATCGTAATCTGCGAGCAATTCTAACCAACGGCATTGTCTCATGTTCAACTCTTTCTGATCAAGGATATGCTGAAGACTTTTATGATCAGTGAACATAGTACAATTTGTGCCATACAGATAGTGTCTCCAAATTTTAAGAGCGAACATAACTGCTCCTAATTCGAGATCATGTGTGGTGTAGTTCTCTTCATGAGGCTTGAGTTGCCGAGATGCATATGCAATAACTTTTCTCTTTGCATCAACACCGCTTCCAGACCTTGATGTGATGCATCACAGTAAATGACAAAGTCATCGTTTCCTTCTAGTATTGCTAAGATTGGAGCTTCACAAAGTTTATGTTTTAACAATTGGAAAGCCGACTCTTGATTTTCTCCCCAGATATACTTCTTGTTTTTCTGGGTTAATTCAGTCAAAGACTTTGCAATCTTCGAAAAACCTTCGATGAATCTCCGATAGTAGCCAACGAGTCCTAAGAATTAGTGTACTTCTATGGGTGTAATAGGAGATGCCCAATTCTTAACTGCTTCAATCTTGGCGGGGTCAACGTGAATTCCTTAACTGTCAATCACGTGCCCAAGAAATTGCACGATACTGATCCAGAAATCACATTTGGAAAACTTGGCATATAATTTCTCCTTTTTGAGTAATTCTAAGATTATTCTTAGGTGATCTTTATGTTCTTCTTTATTTCAGGAGTAGATAAGAATATCATCAATGAACACTATTACAAATTTATCCAAGTATGGTTTACACACACGGTGCATGAGGTCCATGAACACAGCAGGCGCGTTAGTTAAACCAAAAGGCATTACTTGGAATTTATAGTGTTCGTACCGCATTCTGAAAGCAGTCTTGGGAATATCTTCATCCCTGACTCTCAGTTGGTGATATCCTGATCTCAAGTCAATTTTTAAGTAAACACTCGAACCTTGAAGTTGGTCAAATAAGTTATCGATCATGGGTAATGGGTAATGATTCTTTATGGTGAGTTTATTCAGCTCCCGGTAATCGATACACATTCTAAAAGATCCATCTTTCTTCTTAACAAATAAGACAGGAGCTCCCCAAGGCGAAGTACTTGGTCGGATAAAACCTCGGTCTACTAATTCTTGTAGTTGGTTTGATAGTTCTTGCATTTCTGAAGGAGCTAATCTATAGGGTGTTTGGGCTACTGGTGCTGCTCCTGGCATTAAATCGATTTGGAATTCTACTTGGCGAACTGGAGGAAGGCCAGGTAGATCTTCAGGAAAAACTTCTAGAAATTCTCTGACTACCGGTATATCTTCCATTCGTTTTTGATCTGACTTCTTCTCCATTACTTAGGCTACGAAAACTTGATATCCCTTGGATATATATCTTTCGGTTTTAATATAGGACATAAGGCTTAGTCGGGTTTTACTCTGATCACCTCGAATGATCAAAGTTTCACCGTCGATGGGGATGTGGACGACTTTCTCATCACAAATAATTCTAGCATGATACTTGGATAACCAATCCATACCAATGACAACGTCGAAACTACCGAGTTTAATCGACATGAGATCAATTTCGAAAGGTTGGTTTAACAAAATCAAGGTCCAACCCTGGAAAACGGTATTAGTGTCTACTAGGTTTCCATTGGCCATTTTAATGTCGTAGGTAGTATTTAGTGTAATTGGTGAGATATTAAGCTTAGAAGCAAGAGATATGGATACAAAACTTTTATCGGCTCCTGAATCAAATAATACTCTAGCTAGATGTTGGTTTAGATGGAATGTACCCGTGACTACATTTGGATCTTGGTGAGTGTTCTTGTCCCTCAGCAAGTATGCTCTTCCATGGGCATTGTTGTTTGCTTTTGAGCACTAACTTTTGAAATGCCCTTTCTTTCCACAGGCATGACAAGTTACTAATACTGGTTGCAGATTGCTTCCAGTGGCTGGCCCTTTATTCTTACAGTTCCTGGTCAGATGACCTACCTTGTTGTAAGTCTGACACTTGATAGTGCAAGGTCCTGTGTGATGCATGGTGCATTTCTTACACATGGGAAGGTTTTCAGTATACCTATTGTTTTCAATTGGGGTGGCAGCATAAGCCCTGATGGTTTCTTGCCTTCTATTCTGTTGTTGGTGGTGATCATTGTTGCGGTTGTTATTGTTGCTATTACGGTTGTTTTGGTAGTTGTTGTTGGTGAAGGTTCTTCTATCATTAAACTTTCGTTTGTGATCATTGGTTTCTTGCACATAATTGTGCTTTGTTACTTGATCCATTAACCTTTAGGTTATGGTAATGGCTTCCTCCAAAGTTTGAGCCTTTGAAGCGGTAACATTTCCTTCAATACTTCTGGGTAATCCCCCGATGAACACTTCCACGAGTTTCTCAGAATTTAGCACCATAGTTTGGCATAAAACTACCAATTCTTGGAATCTTCTAACGTAAGTCTTGAGATCATTTCCTTTTACAGTCAGATTGTAAAATTCATCTTCCATTTTCTTGACCTCGGTTTGGGGATAATACTTCTTTATATAGAGCTTTTTAAATTCAAACTAGGTGATCTTGTAGGCTTCCTCTATTCCAATAGGCTGGGCGAATGAATTCCACCAGGACAAAGCTTCTTCAGTTAGAGTACCAGTAGCAAATTTCACTTTGTAGTCTTTGGTACAATTGCTACGGGAAAATACCAATTCAGTTCGTTCAAACCAGCGGATGAGGCCAACAGCGTCTTCCGTAGCTTTGAAATTGAAAGACTGGCAACTCATAAACTCTTTGTAGCTACATTTTCTTGCTACAAGAGTTTCACCTTGGCGGGTGTTCCTATTTTTATTGTCAGCATTTGCCATGGTAGCAGCTTGTGCTTCTAGAGCTGCGGTAACACTATCAGCAACTAGTTTCCTGATGGTGGCCTGAGTCATGGCTGGTGCTGCTGATGTTGATGTCCTCTTGGGAGCCATTCTATCAACATTTACAAGACAATACAAAATAAGAATCATATCATAAGTCATTGTTAAAATTTTCATATATAGTGATTTATTTGACATATCATTGTATGGATTCTTATTTTGATACACGTTCTAACAAAGAAATACACATCCTTTGATATTACATTGTAGGATATAACGGAAAATTTTGGAATCAACACTTTAACAAGCATCTAACTCATTAGGTTTCTCGGGGACTGGTTCACTTCCCAGTGGTTTCAGTATGATTCATAACGAGTTATCTAACTCTGCAAAGATAGACTCATCTAGAAGTCTTAGATTCCAAAATTTTTATGCTCAATGTCTTGATTATTGATCATATCCATGATATCTGGGTATAAAGGTTTGAGAAAACCGAATGGTAAGAGAACCGTAGTAATCCCGGATACATAAAGATACGATACATGAATAACCTTAACACAGGGTATAAGATAGACAACCACGACATACATAAATCGGTATCATGAAACAGCGAGGTATAATAGAATCACAACTTTATTAAGTCATAAACAACTTGTCTACATATTTTACATAGTCAAAATTTGACAAGTGTCGTTATTTATGCCACATCTCGTGGTTGGATTCTAAACAAAAGCTGTAAATGATAAGGATCTAGTCTAGTAGTCTGGTGGTCCTCCCTTGTGGTTCTTGAGCTCATGGATCGTGTCCAGAAGACTCTTCATATCTGATAGGTGGCGAACCTGGATATCCTCGATGATTATTTCCATAGTAGAAATCCTGACGCGAGCAAGAACAATCTCGTCGTCATGCCTTATTTGCTCTCTCTGAAATCCAGAAATCTGGGTACAGGCTTCTTAAAGTTCGGTTTCTAGTTGGTCAAAATCTCACTATATGATTACTTGACCATTACCAAGACCTTCTATCTTATCTTCCATATGCTCAATGCGCTCAAGAGGGAGCTCATCTAAGTGATTCAAAATAGTCTCAATCTGTGCCTCATGGCGCTCCAGATGCGTCTTATGAGAACTCTTTCCAGTCTCAAATACCTGAGGCGGGGTAGAGAAATCAAAGGAGGATGATAGGAAATGGGCTCATTTCTGAGGTGGCAAAATCTCTTCAGGAAGAAAGAAATCTTGGGGATCAAACATTGGTGATAGTGGTAACACTAGAGATGGAGGCAAAACAGTAGGTGATGCAATAGGAGCTCGTGGTGGTGGAATAGGTGATTCATTACTAGTATCATTATATGCTTGCATGACATTCATATATGGATCATCGTGGAAAGGTGAGATGGCTAATGAGGCCAAAAGATACTTAGATAAATCATCTGAAGGATCAGGAGAGGTGTTTCCCGGTGACGCTGGGAAATAGTCCGGTGAAGCCGAGGTATAGTTAGGAGTAGTTGTAGAGGAAAAAACATCCTCAACATCGAAATCAGATGGGACGATAATAGGGTGAGTGGATGTAGACATAATTCTGTAACAATCCAGTGATAAATAACATAAGTTATTTATATAATAGTTATGTATATTTACATACTATTCAGGAAATGTAGTGGCTCGGAGGACTTTCTTGGACATAAAATAGTTATAGTTTAGGTTTTAACCTTGTTCTCTATAACCTTAGGCTCTTGATACCAATCTATAACACCCCTTATTTGACATATAGCAGCGAAAACTAATTTGGGGTATTACTTCATGAATCAACAGTCATAATCATAGAAAACGACTCAAAAGAGACATTTTGGAAATTTTAGTTATCATTCAAAAATATATTAGAGTTTTACAAAAGGAGGTCCCAAAATACATTGAAAACATAAAGTTTGAATGATAACAAGTTTAGACGTCCTCAAGTCCAATGCCACTCCGTGCCATAGGTTGCTCAATTACCCGAGATAAACATGCTAAAAAGGTCAACACAAAGGTTGAGTGAAATTCACAGGTTTGAAATGTAATAGTTGAATACAAGTGAATGTAATATTAATAATTGCAACGAATACAATTATCATGGTAAACAATATTATATTATTGCACTAAACTCATGACACCGAAGCCTTAAGTAAATGTTATTCATAAGTTGTTGCCCCAGGCGGGTGCTTTGCCAAACACCCAGAGTTCCTCAAATGAAATGCGTCTGCTGGCCATGTATGTACCAGAACCTGGATGGGGAAGTTCAATCCCAATAGATCTATTCACGACATTCGCGCTTACTTCGTAAAGTAATTAACGGTTCATGATAGTTAGGCCTTATGGCAAATGGAGGTACTTAGGCAATAATATATCAGAATAGCATACAATTGAAAATACTTGTATTCATGCTTTATAACATGTATCTCCCTACGAGATTTAGAAAACATGTAAAGGTGGGACTATGAACTCACCTTGATAAGGTAGTTGATTGATTTAAATTTAATTCAAATGGAAGTAAACAGCCTCGTCACGCAACCTGGGGTAATATGTCAAGTCTTAGTTTGATTGTTTCAAAACTTTATTTCATAAAGTTTAACGTAAATATTAATTTGGTTTATTAACTTGTGAAAACATCATATCACTGTTCAGGCTATCATAATCCAGAGGTCATGTAGTAAACGTTTGAGGAGCTAAGACACTTTAAATCGTAAATCCAGCAACTCGTCAAAATGTCTACCCAAATGAAATCCCCTCACATGAAATTCCCTAGTAACGTGATACGTTATAGTTTAAATGATAGGATTTTATCTCTTTTATGTTTTCTTCAAAAGCTAGTGGATGATAAATTATGTTAAATATATAACATAATTGATTTATAGTGTTTCGATCGACGAATGATAACGACAAATGTGTCGGGCTTTAATAAAATCGAGTCTTATAATATTTAAATATATTTTTATAATTAATATGAAAATATTACATTTTATACCTTTGAGAATATGAAAATGACAATATATACCCTTGGTATATAGTAATTTACAATTTTAACCTTTTACTTTATATCTTTAAACATTTAAACCCTTAACTTTAGAGTATGGCAAAACAAACTCCTGAAGTTTAACTTTAGGATAATTACATTTTTGGCTCGAAAGTTTAATAATTTCAAAAGTTACAATATATACCCCTATGCATGAAATGTTTTGCGTTTTTAGTCCAAATTCCATAATCTTTGTATTTTTGATCTCAAAATCAAATTTGCAACTTATAGATTAATACTATAAGCTAAAACAAGTAAGTTTTATGAGCTTGTAGCTTATGAAAAGAGCTTATGAGCTTAAAAATCCAAAATGGGTATGTTTGTTTTAGAAACAATAACCCGATAGGTTAGGGCTTTTAGGATTAGTTTTAATGATTATAAAAGTGATAAGTAAGCTTATTACAACAGCTTATAACTTATAGCTTATTAGGTTCACGAAAAGAGCTTTTAGGGTTTTAAAGGCGCGTTTGGTTTAGGAAAACCAAACGTGAAGACTTGGGATTTAAAGGGCTTATACAAGAAGCTTATACATGATCTAATAGAGCTTATTAAGGATCTAAAACAAGACAAGAGCTTATAGAATAAGGTGAAGACTTACTAGAGCTTAAAATGGGTCGAAATTGCTTATTATGATTCGAAAACTTCGAGATGAATTCAATAACTTTTTTCTTTTTAAACCTTGGCTTTTACTTAGCTTATCCTTCATTTCTTCTCTTTTATGGATTGGCTAGATCATAGTTTTGAGGTAGCTTTGAGTTTAAATGGTGAGTTAAAGAAGTGTGCATGTATGCGTGTATATATAGGCTCAAAACCTTGGAGTGGTTGCCAAGTTGAGTGGAGTGGTGGCCAAGGTGTAGTAGAGTAGTGACCAAGGGATGCTAGGTATGACTAAGGAGGGCTAGGGACTAGCTTAGATAGGTGTAGGATGGTGGTAAGGGTTCGGTTAATAAGGGAGGTGACAAGTGGTTTCTTAGAGTCCAAGGTGGTGATGGAGGTGGTAGGATGGTTGCTTGGTGGTGACAAGGAGGTGATGGAGGTGCTTAGCAAGGTATTAGGCAACGTGGTGCATCATGGAGAAGGGTGCTTGCTTGGTTTTAGCTTGGTTCGAACTTGTTAGAGTGGTGTCAGGGTGATCAGGGTTTTCGGGTTATGGTTTTGGTTTTTAGGACGAGCTAGGGTTTAAGTTAGGGAGGGAAAAAGTATTTAAATGTTGTGCATTGAGTTCTTGTAAGTTGTGCTAGAAAGGTGGTACAAAAATCCTTAAGAAAATGGAGGGAAAATGGACTTATTTGAATTCTATGCTTAATTGGCTTGTACTTTAAGCTTTAGGGAGTTGTACTAGGGTTTTGGAGGGAAAAATAATTCAAATATTATGCATTGTAACTTGTACACATGCCTTATAAGCTTGAACATTATTATTGTATAGAAACATCACATGTAATCGGGGTTTTGATATAAACGTTAAGGTTTAAAATCCGTTTTGATATAATGTTATGGAAAGTACGTTAAATAGATAACGTATGGATTTTAGAACATATTACTTGACATATTAGAATGTTTACTTGACATAAACGTTGATGGAATTGGCATTGGTAGGTTGCGTGAGCACGTTTACTTTTGTAATGTAAGTTACGTTACATTATGGATGGAATAAAGCAAAAATCTTTTCTTGAAAATGGTTGCATCTAATTTAATAGATGGAAATTATATTCAGGAAAATTGCATCTAACTTAATAAATGGATAGTTACATAGAGGAAAATTGTGGGTTGTTATATATTATGAAATGCACATCCGCCATACGCCAATTGGCATACGGCTTATCACCCTATGCATTTGATGAGTATTCACAAGTTGTTGAACGTTATTTACGTGAATGTTTATGGAACTTCACTAAATGCATATATATATATATATATATATATATAACATTGTATGTTGAAGAGTTTCTAAGAAATCCTACTTTAGATGATATCCAACATATATATACATTGCACGAAAACAAACACGAGCTCTCAAGAATGCTCGGGAGCATTGATTGTATGCATTGGGAATGGACAAATTGCCCTAAGGCCTTACATGGTCAATTCAAAAGACGTGATCATAAATACCCGACTATTATGCTTAAAGCCGTTGTGGATCAACAATTGTGGATATGGCATGCATATTTTGGGGTACCAGGGGCAAATAATGACCTTAATGTTTTATATGGTTCACCGTTATTTTATGACCTTCTAGCGGATAAATCTCCGGAAGTTCCGTTTGTAGTAAACGAAAAAACATACGAAAAAGGTTACTATTTAGCGGATGTAATTTATCCTCAGTGGTATACGTTTGTCAAATCGTTTACTATGATAAGGGATGAAAAACAATGAAGTTTAAAAGAGTTCAAAAAAGTTAAAGAAAAGATATTGAATGAGCTTTCGGAGTCCTACAAGGTCGGTGGGGAATTATACAACAACCCGCATGTCAATATCATGTCATCACGATTAAAAGAATCATGTATTATTGCATCATATTACATAACATGATATTAAAATTAATGAATGTTATACATTTATTGAAAATCGACTATAATAAAATAAGCAATTCATAAGCTCGTCTTGATTTGTGAATCATAAAAGAGATTCATAAATGAGAATTGTATTTAAAAAACTTATTTAACAAAATCAGTAGTCTCAAGCTCATTTAAAAAAATACAAAAAGTTCTACCTTAGGCTGGGCGCAGTGATCGGCCGACCGGCCCGATTGCCCCACTACCGACCGAGTCGTCAGCACTGCGATCCTTCGGTCGATGAAGGTCGGTCTTTTGCAATTTGGACGAGTGAGTCGTATTCTCGAACGATTCATGCACACACTCTCCCTTTTCTTTTTGTTTTTTTAAATTCGTTATATATATAAAAAAAGATTGTGTAGTTTTGTTAATTTATATACGAAGATGAGTGGTTTGCACCAGGAAAAAGATGAGTGATTTTGTTGATTTTTTGTATAAACAAGCAGAATTACCCGCGCGTTGCTGCGGGGCGTTAATTTTTCTCGCGTTGTTGCGAGGGCTTATTTTTTATTTTTTTATTTTGTGCGGGTTTATTTTTTCATCCTCATGTTTAATAGTTTGTTTTTTCTTATATGAGCTTATGTGTTGGGTTCATGTTTAAAGGTTTCTTTTTTTGGTTATACGGAGTTTTTTTTGTAATATAATTTTATTGGATTACGTGTGCTTTAAATGAGAATCGCGCGTTACTGCACGACATTTTTTTATTGTATTTTGTGCGGGTTTATTTTTTCGGTCTCATGTTTAATAGTGCGGGTTTATTTTTGCGTTAAAATTTTATTTTTATTTTTTTCTATTTTTTATTTGTGCAGGTTTATTTTTTCGGTCATATTTAATAGTTTGTTTTTTTATATAGGCTTATGTGTTGGGCCTCATGTCGCGGGTATTTTTTTATCTGAATAAATGAGTACTAATTTTTCGCGCGTTGTTGCGGGGGATTATTATTTTTTATTTTTTTATTTTGTGCGGGTTTATTTTTTCAGCCTCATGTTTAATAGTTTGTTTTTTCTTATATGGGCTTATGTGTTGGGCTCATGTTTAAAGGTTTCTTTTTTTGGTTATACGGAGTTTTTTTTTGTAATATAATTTTATTGGATTACGTGTGCTTTAAATGAGAATCGCGCGTTACTGCACGACATTTTTTTATTGTATTTTGTGCGGGTTTATTTTTTCGGTCTCATGTTTAATAGTGCGGGTTTATTTTTGCGTTAAAATTTTATTTTTATTTTTTTCTATTTTTTATTTGTGCAGGTTTATTTTTTCGGTCATATTTAATAGTTTGTTTTTTTATATAGGCTTATGTGTTGGGCCTCATGTCGCGGGTATTTTTTTATCTGAATAAATGAGTACTAATTTTTCGCGCGTTGTTGCGGGGCATTATTATTTTTTATTTTTTTATTTTGTGCGGGTTTATTTTTTCGGCCTCATGTTTAATAGTTTGTTTTTTTTTCTTAGATGGGCTTATATGTTGGGCTCATGTTTAAAGGTTTCTTTTTTTGGCTATACGGGGTTTTTTCTTTGTAATATAATTTTATGGGATTACGTGTGCTTTAAATGAGAATCACGCGTTATTGCACGGCATTTTTTTATTGTATTTTGTGCGGGTTTATTTTTTTCGGTCTCATGTTTAATAGTTTGTTTTTTTTATATGGGCTTATGTGTTGGGCCTCATGTCGCGGGTATTTTTTTATCTGAATACATCAATTTGTATTTTTTTTCCTATTTTGTGCCGAGCAATTTTTTTTATTAACTACTTATTTATAAAAAAAAAAGAAAAAAAAAAGAAAAAAAAAAAAAACTGGCCCAAACTGAGAGCCCACCAGGCTTAAGTGAGCCCAAGTACAAAACGACACATGTTGGTGTCGTTTTTGTAATGATAATTAGTATACTTTCTAATACATTTGTTACCAAACTTATATGAGTTATATTTATTAGACTTTTATTTAATTTTTCTTTGATAACCATGGTTTCCGATCTTTTGATCGATTAATCCACGAGGTTCAAATCTACTGCAACATGGACTTAAATCGAGTAAAACCTTCTCTATTTTAAGAGATTGACACGGCCAGCTCATGTTTGTTTTGCGCATAGCAGGAATTCAACTTTAAACCCACACATTTTAGTGTGTAATAGTCACAAACCATTTTACCATTAAACCATGTTGACGTATTATGCATTTATGGTTCATTACTCTTATATACAATTCACAAATGGTCGGTGGCACTGTAGCAGCTACAGTGCTACAGTACCGGCCCAAAAATTTAGCCCAAAATCTGGCCCAAAGTAAAAAAAAAAAATTACAAAACGGACCCTCAACTTTTAATTGTTTACGACTTTTTTACATAATTTAAAAAAAAAAAAAAAAAACCCTCAAGTTTCTTTTATTCGCCCCCCGCCGCAACGCGCAGGTTAAATTCCAACTCGTTAATTTACATTATGGCTAAGCCTATCTTAACTTTGTTATTGATGATTTTACTTTATATAAGTTAAGGTTGTTGAGGAAATTATGAACAATCATTAACTTATATAGGTTACAATGGCTAATAACAAACCTAAGATAAATGAGTTTAGCCACTAATGTAAACAAAAGATAACAAAAGAGGCCTTGAAGTAAAAAGTAAATAGTGTAATACGTTCTAGTTTTTGAATAATATTATACTAGTAACAAAATGGCAACTCAAAAGTCTTTAATTTTGTTTTCTATACGGTGCCTATATGAACTCCATCTCGGCAAAATACGTTGTATAAATGTGACTCTCACGAATCGGCTTGAATATTTCTAACTGATGGACACGTATGTTACAAAAAATTTTGTTTAATGTTTAATAAGACGCACAATATACATTGTCTAGATTTATAATTGAACGATAAAAGATTTTTAAATTTGCATATCTTTGACATGTATGTTCACTTTTCTTTACCATATTTGCTAGGTTGAATTTTTTTTCAATGAAACGAGCTATATATTATGGATCCTGAATTTCGACTCTCCCAACAAAAATGATAAAGTTCCGTCCTTAAATGGAAAAAAAATGCATAATACGTCCAATAATATTAGGCTTGACACTTTAATATGTTTGGAATGCCAAACTAATGGCGCATTTCATGCAAAATGCTTTTCATATGATTTGCATATTGGTTAACAATAAGTGCGTCAGGATTTGGAAAGAGTGTTTGTTAAAGAGGAAATCAAATAAGCTGTTTGGGATTGTGGTGTAGATAAATCTCCTGGCCTTGATGGTTTTACTTTTGGTTTTTATCGTAGATTTTGGAATTTAATTGAAGGCGATGTAGTGGAAGCCGTGAATCACTTTTTTAATAATGTGTTTTTCGTCATTCAGGAGGTAACTCGTCCCTTTATTGCTTTGATTTCTGAAATTTCAAGGGCTAAAATGGTGAAGGGACTATAGACCTAATAAGTCTTATAGGCAGCCTTTATAAAACCATTACCCGAACACTCGCTAAATCGTCTGTACTGTCATTTGATCGTCTGTGAAGAAGTGCTATCGCCTGAATTGCAAATCGTCAAATCTTTTAGATGGCCCAATATCTTGAGACGGATTATTTCATTGTGTAAAGGCTAAAAAGAAGCAAACTCTAATTTTCAAGGTTGACTTTGAGAAGGCTTTTGATTCTGTGCGTTGGGACTTTTTGGATGATGTTTTGAATTATTTAGGTTTTGGGTCTCGTTGGCGTGATTGGATCCGAAGTTGTTTAAATTCTTCTAAGGGTTCGATCTTTGTTTAATGGAGCCCGACCTCTGAGTTCAATATTTCTAGGGTCTCAAACAGGGAGATCCTTTATCGCCTTCTTGTTCATTCTTGTCCAGGAAAGTCTGCATTATGTTCCTTTTCAAAAGGTTTGTTAAGCGGTCTCTACAAAGGTGTTGTTTTAGATAATTCTCTGCAGATTTCTCATCTTTTTTATGCTGACGATGTAGTCTTCATTGGACAATGGTGCGATTCTAATGTTTCGACCATCATTCGTGTGTTGGATTGTTTCTTTCAGGCATCAGGTATGCGTATTAATCTCCACAAGAGTAAGATTATGGGTATAGCTGTTGATAACTCTTTGGTTACTCAAGCTGCTAATAGCATTGGCTGCTTGACTCTTAGCCTTCCTTTTCAGTACTTGGGTGTTAATATTGGTAGTCACATGTCTCGAATCAAATCGTGGGATATTGTTCTCAATAAAGTTCAAGGTCGCCTCTCCAAATGGAAGTCGAAGGTTCTATCCGTTGGAGGTAGATTAACCCTTCTTAAATCTGTTTTAGGTGTTACTCCGATCTACTACATGTCGATGTATAAAGCCCCTATGTATGTGATTAATAAATTAGAAGCAATTCGTAGTCATTTCTTCAATGGTGGGGATCCTAACATTCGCAAAATGACGTTTGTTAAATGGGAAAACGTCTTGGCTTCTAAGGATAAGGGTGGTATGGGTGTCTCGAGTTTCTTCGCTCTTAACCGAGCGCTCATCTTTAAATGGATTTGGCGTTTTCATTCTCAAGGCTTCTCTCTTTGGTCCTCGGTTATTAAGGCAATTCAGGGTCGATGGAAAAGCTTGGTTATCATATTAAGCCTAAGGGCGTCAATCAAATTGGATTGATATGTTTCGCACTCTCCTATTTTGTTAAACAGGGAATTGATCTTTTGGACACATTAAGAAAAAGGTTGGTAATGGGGAGAAAACTGTGTTCTAGTATGAGCCATGGAAGGGTGATGTCTCGTTTAATAATCTCTTTCCTAGACTTTTTGCTCTCGAATTAGATAAAAAGATCTCTATGGCTGGGAAAATGGCACAACCGAGTCTTATTACTTCTTTTAGGCGTAATCCTAGAAGTGGTACGGAGGCTTCTCATAGGCTGAATGTTGACATCTCTTTTGGAAGGCATTTGTCTCCTAATATCTTGAAAGAAGGTGTTCTTCCTTTCAGGAGACGAAGAGTTTTCTGTCTCCTCGGCTAGGATCCTCATTGATGATAAAACTCTTGGGACGGTGGTTCTAAAACGCATTGGTGTAAGTATGTTCCACTAAAGGTTAATATTCTTTTTTGGAGAGTCAAGCTTAACAACACCTAACGCGGACTTTGATCTTTTCTCGTAGCGGTATGGACATCCAATCTATTATTATGCCGATCTTGTAAATTGGCAGATTGAGTCTACAATCACATTTTTTTCTCTTGTCCCATGATGAAAGATTTGTATAAGAGTATATCGAGATGGTGGGATGTTAATCTATTGAATTTATCCTCTTATGATGATTGGTGGGAGTGGTTCTCTAGTCTTCGGCTCTCTTCCAAGCTGAAGTTGCTTATGGAAGGCGTTTTTTACATCACTTGGTGGTCGGTTTGGAACTTCCGTAATAAATCGATCTTTGGTCCCTTTCCGTCTAAAGCTTGGTTATTTGATTGAAATCGTGGCCCCACCCCGCCCATCTTTCACGTGGTGTAGATCTAGAAGCAAAGTTAATTTTAGTAGATAGAGTAGATTAAAGAATCCCCTTTATATTTCCATGTAATCCTTTTCTAGCTCCTTGCTAGCGTTTTAATATAAGTTGCTGTTCAAAAAAAAAGTGCGTCATTGACTGGTCCCCGTAAAGCTCAACCAATGGTTCAGAACCATATCTTTTGAGTAGGGATGACAAAAGCATCCGAAATCGACGGGGAAAACCGAAACCCGAACCAGTTGGGTCGGGTTTGGGGGTGGGTTGGCTGGTTTGGATGCGGGTTTGGGTATTGACAGGGCCGGATTTAAGCATGTGCGGGGTGCTCAACTGCACAGGGCCTCCAAATTTACAAGGGCCTCAAGATTTTATATGGCAGTGATGTTTTAATTTGGGGTTTTCATGTAAAAGTGATGGAAATGCATTCTAAAACTTAAGATTTATTGATTTTAACGTAACCTAAGTTAATATCGAGTGGTTGTAAGCAACTTAAAAGGAAATGGCAGAAATAGCAGAGTTATGGATGTTATAGTGTTGCACAGTTGAGGAAGATGACGATTTAAGACATTTGTCACTTTGCACCCCTAAAGTTTTTTAGGTTTTCCATTTCTGTCTAATATTTCAGTTTTATTTCTAAGTTAGCACAAAGGAGTTTATGAAATTAACAATCTCATCCCTTCTCTGAGACAAAGTTTAAAAATGGCACATTTGGTTTTTTTTATGCATAATATTTTTATATTGGAATAGAAAAAAGTTTTTAAGGTGTTCTAATACTATCTTAATGATATATATAAACTTGTTAAACATCATTATTTTGATGTTGTTTCACGTATTTTTATGTATTTGGAATTTATATTTTTATGTACATAGATTATTTTTTTCTCGAGGGGCCTAAATTCTGCTATGGCACAGGGCCTTCAAATTCCACGGGATGACCCTGGGTATTGATATTTTTTTTAGTCGGGTACGGGTTGTGACGGGTTCTAGTAATACCCGCCCTGATTACCCGTACCCGTACCCCATACCCGTTTACCTGAATTGTATCCGCTTTATTGCTATTATAATTAATTAAAGTACATATATATTGTGTATAATTTCTTCCATTGTATTTTTTTTATAAGTATCTTTATTATCTAAGACATTTAGATGTTGTACATGAATTATTCGAAAGTGTTAAATCATTTAATACGGTATTTGTTTTCTAACCTTTTAAAATTTTTAAATATATTAGAATGTTTTGCTTTTTTTGTCGGCGGTTTTAGTGTGACTTAATCTTGATATTCGCGATTTTGTCCATAGAATATGCATTTGGGGATACCCGATACCCCTGGGAAAACCCGAAAAACAGATAGATAATATTAACTGGATACCCAGCGGGTAATGAGGCGGGTACGGATGTGGATATCATAAACGGGTACGGGTACACTAAATCCCGCCCCGTTGCCATCCTTACTTTTGAGCAACTAGTGTAACAATGGGTCATGTGGTCAAAAGGGCAACGGAGAACATGAACCAGATTCAGTCTCATTTAACGTTTAGCATTTTATACTGTTTTGGTAAGACGAGATGATACATAAAAACAGTAATTATATAGAGTAAACTACATTTTTGGTCCACGTGCTTTGTCGGGTCGTTCACTTTTGGTCTATTTTTCAAAAAACTTACGGATCTTGTCTAAAGTCCGACGACCCGTTTCACTTTCAGTCTAATTTTTCGTTGACCGTTAGTTTGACCCGTTCAGACATGTGAAACGACTAAAATACCCTCATCTTATTACTAGAAATGACTAAAACCTTCCTTTTATTTTTTCCTTTTATTATCAAAAGCACATTACTCAAACACATTTCTCATTTCATCTTTATCTTCTTCAACTTTTTTCATCTTAACCAATCATTCACACATACATAATCGCTCCAAATTCATATAAACACCGTTTCATAAGACATAACCACTATCAACAATATAAACCCCAAATTCATATAAACCCCAAATTCATATAACCATTTACTAAAACATTTATATGAGACATAACCACTATCAACAATATAAAGATGTAACATTTTATCCTCAACAGAGAGTGCTAAAACCAATCACGTTTCTCTTGACTAATATAAATGAGACATAACCACTATCTACCATCCGTTAAGAACATATTATCATCTTGACTTATATAAAGTCAAACAAACCTACAACTCTATTTTTAACCAAAACCAATCCATGTAAAACTTTTAAATCAAACAAAAATATACTAAAAACATTAACCATTCTCAAACCAAAAACCCCATAAACCTGTCTGATTTTCAAGAAAAACAAAAAAAGAATGCGGTCTAGCAATGGTTATAGCTCAGGTGGAGTGGTGATGGATCTAGATTTTTGGGAGGGTGGTGATGAATCTGGATTTGTAGAGGTCGGGTCTTGATGTCTGAAATGATATATCTGAATTGACGGATCTGGGTTAATATTGCGGTTGTCGTAAGGGACTTCTACAAGAAGTTTTATAACTCCCTAGGCAGTGTATCTAACTGTTGTAGTGTAGTATAGGCAACACTCGGGGGTTGTTATCGTTCTCTAGGGGAATAGGTTGAGAAGATTTTGATCACGGTCTAACAGACTTCTAAGGGTTGAGAGAAGATTCTTTTTGTGTTTTTATATTTTATGAAAGCAGTAAATCATATGTTTGAGAGATTGGTTGGTTTTAGCTATTAAACTAAATAATAAATTACGCTACTGGTGATAACAATATAATAAAAGATTATGTTTATTTAATTATATATTACTCCATAGATTGCTTCTCCTAGTGTTGTTGCTTTGTCACACTTGTGATAGTCTATGTAATTATTTCCTAAGTCATGAACGAATTACACGAACCCGTCGTCTATTTAATATTCCGTTAAGGCAACGCACAAGTAAGGTAGTATGAAGACTATTACAAGGCCCCTAAGAGTATATTAAATTCAATTGAAATATATTAAGAGTTGATCAACCATATAAGGGGCAAGGTAGTATGAAGACTGTTACCCGATGGTATCCTTTCTACACAATCATGTTTTCCTAGACATATCAACATCGATACAGACAAAAGTTGGTTTTCTAAGACCTAACATGCATATTCATCACAAGAAGCAACACTACTAAGATCTACATCCTAGGTTTCATACAATCATAAATAAACACAATAGAATGTTTAGCCAAGCATGTTAAAGATAAAGTAAGAACAAATAAGAATCACACAACAAGACATATTAAATGATTAAGATAGTCTTACTTGATTAAAACATGAATTAAAGGAAGTACAATAGGGTTTTGAGGCCCTAAAATCATCCCTAACAGCTGCTAAATGAACTAGGGTTCGTCCCCTTCTTTTACTCTAAAGTTATACACTTAAAACCCTAAAAACGGATTTGTATATATAGGAAAATCGTTGTGACGGCGTCGCGTGTTAATCGTGACGCCGTCATGAATAGAATATTCTAGATAACGGACTGGGTCATACATTCTGACGCCGTCTGAAGATCCTGTGACGCCGTCTTGAGATGGGCTGTGACGACGTCACGTGTAATCTGTGACGTCTCCAGTCACTGTAGAGAAATTCTTAATTGATGTTGGTGTAGGTCTGTAGTCTTGTCCGTTTCTTCTCCAAATGAGCCCAAGTTACGTGTAATTCATTCAAATGCCTTCCAAAGGAGAAATACCTGAAAAAAAACGATTAAGTACCTATTTTGGGCAAAAATGCACGATTTTGGGGTTAAACGACCTCGAAAAAATGACACCTCATCAAATACCCCTACACTTGGGGTTTGCTTGTTCTTAAGCAAATGGGCTTTTCTACCTAGACAATAACAATATGAGGGGCCATTTTAGTTACTCTTTAAAAATATTTTACAACACAACCTTCTAGACCTCGTAATTAAAAGCACGAAAAGTACATACTAGCACCTCACATAAGTGTTTGGGATTCTCTCTTTCACTCGGGTGTATAATAAATTATAACATAAAGGGGAAACGGAAAATCAACACTCATTACCTGTCATATCATATAAATTACCATAGGCTTGGTAAATGATCAAACCTCCACCGCTAGGTGCAAGCATTAGTCATTACTATCAAAGAGGCCTTTATAAAGGGTTATGGGGTGTAAGTGTAAGATAACATATAATGAAAACGGAAACGGATGGGATACATTTGGGTGGCTTTGGGTGAATTTGGAGTGGAAGGGTTAGCTAATTATTTTTACGAATACACGCTGGGTTGGTTGCTAAGCCAAGACTCGGACGAAGATATACAAACTCTACACAACTCTACATCAATCTTTTTCTTTTTCTTTTATCTTTTTTTTAATAACATAATACATCACATGGGGTTTATAACACGAACCCCTACACTTGAGCTTTTACATGCTCGATTTTTACAATCTAACTGATGACCCGTATTGAGGTGGATCAAAATAACATGGAGATTATTTGACAATCATATAGGGGTATTGACTTAACTTTTCTTCCTCATTCTTCCGCGAAATACATACTACTATGAATCTCAATCGTCCCAAAACTGTATTTACAATGATAAGGACTTAGCAACCGTGTACTTAAATAATTAACTTGGGTTAAACATAATAATGTACTGAAAGTGAGTACATATAAGGTGGGGCTAAGGCTTTTTGGGTGTAACGATTGGTTTAAGGGTGACAATGCTCTTCATTAATAATTTGGAATCTACCAGAAGATTAAGAGAACCGTGAAAAAGGATAGGCTCGCCTGAAACTTACTAAAAACAAAAACTACAACATAACTTTTATTTAAAAACAATACATTATACAACTAAAATATCATAAAATAATAATACATTTTTCGCGCTTAGGGCTCATGGCCATCACCCGAAAACATATTAGTGTACTCAAGTAGTCAAAAAAGAAATTTTTTTTAAAAACTATTAGTGTTCGGTTATATTAGTGTACTCAAGTAGTGTTTTTTTTAAAACTTTTTTTTAAAAACTATTAGTGTTTTTTTAAAAACATATTAGTGTACTCAAGTACTCAAGTAGTTAAAACCGGGTTTTTTTTTAAAAACTATTAACGGTTATAAAAAAAAAAAAAAAAAAAAAATTAAAAAAAAATTAAAAAAAAAAAAAAAAACCGGTTTTAACCGGTTTTTTTAAAAAACCGGTATGATTAAAAAACCGAAAACCGGTCTAACCGGTTCGGTTATATTTAACCGAACCGGTTAAAAAAAACCGGTTTTTTAAAAAACCGGTTTCGGTTTTTTCGACCGGTTTTTTAAAAAACCGGTTTGAATTTGCATGTCTACTGTGTATACCATCACGCTAATCACATGCCTAAGGAAAACTGTCCTTCATGCAAGCAAAATTCACACTTATAGAATTTTGCGTACAGTTTCTCTTTTCTTGACCTGTTCAAGATTAACCCTAGATGCCATCTAGTTCTTCTCTGGTCTTAGATTTGATACAATATTTAATCTTATGAACAATATTACAAATTTGGTCTTGGTAAGGTTACACACTCGGTTCATCAAGTCCATGAATTACTGTTGTGAGCCATTAGTCTATCCAAAGGGCCTTATGTGAACTCAAAATGTCCTATCGAGTTCTAAATGCAGTCTTTAGAATGTCTTCCTCGTGCACTCTCAGCTGATGGTATCTGGACCGAAGGTCTATCTTAGAGAAATACTATGATCCTTGCAGCTGATCAAACATGTCATCTATCCTAAGCCCCGCCCTGCAATCCTTGACAAAGTGCCCTAAACGATTGTAGTTCGTACACTGGCATCTCGGGGTTATGGTGAAAGCTACAGTTCGTACACTTGGTTGCCGTACATGTGTACTCTTTCCTAACAAGGTTAGTGACTATGGCAAACGCCCTTCTAGTCCTAGATCTCTTGTGGTCATCCCTAACATTTCCATCCCTACTTGGCTCCCCGCCATTTTTTCTCTTCTCAGTATTCTTCCTCAACGATCCATTCCTAATTACCTCACCGGTTAACATTCCAGCTTTTAACACAGCACTCTGAATTGTTGTTGGCTCCGTTGCTGCCACCATCGCATGGATCTGTGGAGCAAGGCCATAGATGTACCTCTCAATCATTTTGTTCTCAGGGGTAACCACATGAGGGACTAACCTAGCAAACTTATGGAATTCGTATCAGTGTAAGCTCTGCATGGCCAGCTTCTGGGACAATCGCGTGGACATCTAAACTAGATTCCAATTTTGCAACTCTTATTTGGACAAAATCCTTTCTCATCATACCTTAAAGTCCTCTCAGGTCATGCCAATTGCGCTCTTGTCTTAGTCTAGACTTGAGTGATTCCACCATGTCATCAGGTTGCCTTATAATTAATTGACTACGACAATGTTAACTGACCTTTTTGTTGGCTCACATCCCACTCATGTCCTGGACTGGATTACATTTTCTCAATCCAAAGGTGTTGACTATCGCACCACCTTCCTATATAATCCTTTGGGTTACACGCCATAAACTCCTTGTATGAACAACCATTTCGACGATTGCTCATGTTAACACTCCTAAATTCACCCTGGATGCTGCTAGCGTGATTACCTACTTGAGCAATGATGGTAGGAAATAGATCTTGCAATTGCTGAGCGATGAGCGTGGAGAAGTCAGGTATTTCGTCAATGCCTCCATTTTCCCCGATACCTTGGTCACCTCCTTGACCATCTTGATCCCGTTGGTTCTCCAGTTCTTCCACCTCCTCTACCAGTCCATCCACCTGTCCTTCCACCTCGTGGTGCAGCAGTCTGTCGGCCTGTCTTCATTCTTGGCGGCATTGTCTATGAGAGGGAGGATGTAGGTAACGTTAGGTACGAGGGAGATTTTGTATATAGACGGTCCTAATATACTATAGTACGCATATATATGGTCCTAAGGTGTCAACGTTGATTTGAGCGAACGGGATAGCTAAGTCTACGTGGGTCGTCAAGCATCTATAATTACGTTGGCCACTGTACTTATAAATGCCTCCTTTCCCTGTTGTACCCAGTATCTTGCTTACGCAACTCAGTGAGTGACTCATCTAGTTTGATAGACGATAGACGATATATAAGATAGACGATATATGTATAATAGACGATATAAGATAGATAGTATAAGATAGTTAATATAAGATAGATGATATATGATAGATGATATGAGATAGATAATATAAGATAGATAATAAATACGCACAAAAGCAAGTATAAGCAGAACACCACACACATAGATCCTATCATGCAAGCTATATGAAGGTTCTTAGGTTATAGTCTAGGCCAAACCGCATAATTCTCTATAACCTTGGCTCTGAATACCAATTTGTCACACCCTGACTAAGGCAGAAACACGAGGCGTGACAGAGGATTGATCGTCATAACACAAAGCATTAATATAGAGAAAACTAATATGCATTAAAAAAAGTGTTACAACATCCTCTGACAACAAGTATGAGACTTGTGTAAAAATAGGTTAAACCACATCACATAATCAGAAATTTATTATAATCAATACCTCACATCCGAAGGGATACAAGTCTAAAGAAAATCAAATAAACAAAACTAAAACATAGTCTCAATGCAACTCTC
>BQNB010091864.1:0-21899 GCA_026074375.1 Tanacetum coccineum | reverse complement strand
CGACTTAATGCTATCAGCAGAAGCGAACATCTCTAACAGCAGAAACGACACTTAGTCGTTTTCAATAAGTTCCAACCGCAAGGTTCTCACTTCCTTTTTTTATCACGGATGGTGATATCAAATTCTTGTAGGAGAAGAACCCACCGGAGTAACCTCGGCTTAGCGTCTTGTTTGTTCATGAGGTACTTTAAAGCCGAGAGATCCGTATACACTATGCTTTTGGATAAGACAAGATATGGCCGAAACTTTTCAAAAGCATACATAATGGCAAGCATTTCCTTTTCCGTGTTAGTGTAATGAATTTGAGCTTCTATCATTGTCTTGCTAGCATAATGTATAGGCTGAAAGTGCTTCATCTTTCGTTGTCCTAAAACCGCACCAATCGCGAAATCACTTGCATCACACATGCGTTCGAAAGGTAGGTTCCAATCCGGGACAACTAAGATTGGGGCTTCGGTAAGCTTCTTTTTAAGGGTCTGAAAAGCATCAATACAATCCTTAGAAAATACAAATGGTGTTTCCTTCTCAAGAAGGTGAGTCATTGGTCTAGCACTCTTAGAAAAGTCTTAGATAAATCTGCGGTAAAAACCTGCATGACCTAAGAAACTCCTAACACCTTTTACGGAAGTCGGGTGAGGTAGCTTGGCGATAACATCAACTTTAGCACGATCAACCTCAATTCCCGATTTTGAAATTTTATGTCCTAACATAATTCCTTCTCTACACATAAAGTGGCACTTCTCCTAATTAAGAACTAAATTCATGTCTTCACACCGTTTTAGCATCTTTTCTAAATTGGAGAGGCATGAATCAAAACTATCCCCAAAAACCGATAAATCATCCATAAATACTTCCATTGTCTTTTCGATCATATCATGGAATATGGCTATCATACACCGTTGGAAAGTACAGGGAGCATTACACAAGCCAAATGGCATGCAACGGTACACGAAAGTTCCATACGGGCATGTGAAAGTAGTTTTCTCCTGGTCTTAGGGATCTATTGGTATTTGGAAATACCTCGAAAATCCATCTAGAAAACAATAAAACTCATTTCTGGCTAATCTCTCTAACATTTGATCCATAAATGGCAATGGAAAATGATATTTTCGAGTTGCTTCATTTGACTTCCTATTGTCGATACAAACTCTCCACCCGGTAACTAAGCGTGTCAGAATTAATTCATTCTCTTCATTAGCAACAACGGTTATTCCTCCTTTCTTGGGAACACAATGCATTGGACTAACACATGGGTTGTCGTAGATCGGGTAAATCATACCGGCATCAAGAAGTTTTAGGACCTCCTTTTTTATTACCTTGTGAATTTTTAGGTTAACCCGTCTTTGACTTTAAACTGTGGGTTTGTAATCATCCACCATCAAAATTTTGTGTGTACAAAAACGAGGGTCGATACCCTTGATGTCGGTGATTTTCCAAGCAATGGCCCGTTTATGAGATTTTAACACTTTTAAAAGAGCTTCCTTTTCATTATCTTTTAAACTTTTTGCAATAATTACGGGTAACTTGTCGTTTTCTTCTAAGTAAGCATTCTCCAAGTGAGACGGTAAATCTTTTAACTCTAATTTTGGAGGTTCTTCAATCGAAGGTTTTGCCTTGGTCACTTCCTTAAGGTCTTCATTCTTCTTTGGTGTCGGAGATGGAGATGGGTCTTCATTTAACAATTGCTCAAGATAAAGAATATCTCCTTCCGTGTCATAAAAATCATCAGCTAAATCTGTAAACTCATCCGGAGTTTGTAGAAAAGTCTCCAATTCTTCTAGGATAAAATATCCTCCTTCAAAAGGAGTGAACGAAGGGGTAGTAGAAGAAAGAATTGGGTCCGAAGACGAAGTGGGATTGCCACCCGAAGAATTATTCGAAAAACCAAGTACTTCTTGAGAAAATTCCTCACAAGCCACATCAATGACGTCAATTCGGTTTATTGACGTATCATCATATGTCGAGGAGTATCGCGTAGTCTTATTGAGATTAAAAGTGACGGCTTCATTGTCAACTCGAAGGGTTATTTCTTCTCCATAAACATCAATTAAAGCACGACCGATCCTCAAAAAGGATCTCCCAAGTATGAGAGGAACTCGAGGATCGGATTTGAAATCAACAACAACAAAGTCGGTAGGAAAGTCAAATTTCCCAACTTTAACGAAAACGTCTTTGGCGACTCCTTTAGGACGAGTAATCGATCGATCCACTAACTCTAAAATCATCCGAGTTGGTGTAAGTTCGGGTAAGGATAGCTTTTTCCAAATAGAAAGAGGCATAAGATTTATGCTCGCGCCAAGATCGGCCAAAGCGTGACATACATCCATTCCTGGGAACCTACATGGTATAATAAACTTGCCGGGATCTCCAAGCTTTTCGGGAAGCTTCTTGAGGAGCATCGCCGAGCAATTCTCGTTCAATGGTATCTTAGCTAACTCAAGCAATTTGTCCTTATTCATAAGCAAACTCTTAATCGTAGGAGCAAATCTTGGCATTAAAAGTAAAGCATCCACGAAACTTATGTCAAAATGCAAATCTTGAAACATTTGAAAAATCTTCTCTTTTTGATTCGAAGCTTTGTCACGGGACTTTTGATCATTACGACGTGAAGGATATGGAATATTTGGCTTAGGTAAACTCTTCGAAACATCAGGTTCCGTAATCGGAATGGGATTAACCAGAGATGGGATTTGAGCGGTACTTCCTTAGAAATTTGATTGCCAGGGATTTGAGCGGTACTTCCTTGGAAATTTGTTTGCTCTTTATTCGTTATCTCCTCGGTTTCTCGTTCTACTTCCTTTTTAGGAGAAAGATTAGTAGGAATCGAGGGTCCCTCATAAGCAACTTCACTTCGAGTAGTGATCGCTTTCATCTCACCCTTCGGGTTTGGGATTGTGTTACTCGGAAGAGTACCCGAAGTTGAGGCTTGATTTTGAAAAAAACTTCCTAAAATACTCCGCATGTCATTATTCAAATTTTTCCTAAGATTTTCCTCTTGTTTAGTTAACGTGCTTCTTATTTCATTGATTTGACCTTGCATATTTCTCACAATTGACTCATTAGCTTTCATATAACTCGTAATTTCGGATGGAATCCCTTGTTGAAATTGATGATTATGAGCTTGAAAAGGTTGGTTTTGAAATCCTTGATTTTGAAAATTCGGCACAGGATTAACTTGATTTTGAAAACCTTGATTTTGATGAAAATTGTTTCCCTGATTAAATGTTTCTTGATTTGATTCTGATTTAACTATTTTGGGACCATTTTTGCACCGGAGCAAAACCTGGTGGTGCCATTTGGTTACTAACTCGGTTTGGAGGTCTAGGATTGGTATTTCCTTGATTGAAATTGGCTGCAGCAGCTTGTGAAACGTACTCTTGAATGTTGTCTCGATTAACATTGCCATCGGTGGCTGGACAATTTCTATAAGAATGAGCACCTCCACAAGTTACACAACTCTGCTCGACCGCTTTTACGGGTGCGGGAGCTTGGGCTTTTTGTTTGTCGATAAGCATAGTCTTCATCATATTCTTAAGTTCAGAAACTTCGGTTGTAAGAGCAGCAACATCTGGTGAAATTCCGGGAGTAGATGAATTCGAACTCACTTTGGCAACGACTGCCTTGTTTCGTGAATTACGAACCTTGGATTTACTCTCGATAATTCTCAAGCATTCACGAGGCATCTTATCCAAAAAGTTTCCACCCGCAGCAGAATTCAACGAATCTTGATCATTAGCATTCAAAGCATTGTAAAACGTATTATGTTGTAATTCAAAAAATTCGTGATGTGGGTATGCTCGAAGAAGGTCATAAAATGGATCCCAAGCCTCATAAAACGATTCGTCAAATCTTTGTTGAAATCTCGTGATTTCGTTCTGAAGATTTATCGTTTTTTAAGGAGGAAAGAATTGATTAATGAATTTTGAAACAAGATCATCCCATGTCAAAATTGACCGAGGAGGTTCTTTTTCTAGCCAAATCCGGGTTGAACCTTCAAGAGAAAATGGAAAAAACATAAGCTTAATTGACGTGCTCGAGATATCCGGGAATCTCATTGTTGAAGTGATTTTATTGAAATGACGGATGTGAGCAAAGTGATCCTCTTTATCATGGTCGAAAAAATCTGTTTGTTTTGAACAAGATTGATCAAACCATGCTTCAACTCAAAATTAGCATTGATTTCAGGAATTACAATTGCATCCCTGTACCCCTCGGTGGGTGCTTGGAGCAATTGTGCCATAGTCCGGTTATCAGCCATCGGAACTATGGGAGGATTAACAAAAGGTTCTTCTAAATGAAATGGTGAAAAACAGTCCGTTGGCTTGTTTGTTGATGGTTACGGTTGCGGTTTGAGAAACGAGTGCGCATGACAAAGTCAGTAAAAGAAAATTTAACTATTTTTTTTTATTTTTATTTTTTTAATTAATTTTTTTGTTTTTATTTTTATTTTTTAAACAAACTATTTTAACGGATAACGAGAAGACAACTTAAACCAAATTATCAAATTTACTTCACGGTAGCTCTTAAAAATTTTACTTTTTAAGGTGAGCCGTATTTCGTAAATGACACAAATGGTAAGTTTTTAAATCTTTGATTCAAGTTGGGAACTTACTAATGGATAATCCCTATTTGAAGGTTATTATTTATGGTGTTTTTACCAACTTTGTTTATTTTTATTTTTTCATTATGGACATTTATTTATACTTTTTGATTTCTCTTTTTTCTTTTTATATTTTTTATATATGATAATTATACTAAAAGAAAAGAAATTTTTTTTTTACTTTTTATTTTTAAAATTTTTTATTTTTTAAACAAAATAAAATTTTCAAAAACGAAAGGGTCTTCAAATCACGATCAACAAACTTCAAACGAGAGAATCTTAATCACAAATCCCCGGCAACGGCGCCAAAAATTGATTGAAGCAATTTTACGTATATATAATATATCAAAGTATTATAGAAATTTACAAATAATCCTTGAGGACAAAGATTAAATGCAATTTAAACACAAAAATATATAATATAATACGTATATAAACCGGGAAGTATGATTCCCGGGTCGTTATCCCCCAACGACTTGTGAAATTGAAACCACGTTTGATGTTCGGACAATGATTTGAATTGGAAACAAAAGATTGATTTGATTATCTACTTTTAAAAATTAAAATTAAAAATTCTAACAATTAAGCATAAAGACAAATAACGGGAAACCAAAATTTAACTAAAAACGCAAAAACGGACCCCTAAACGGAAGTCAAAAACCCTAAATTGCTAAAATTAAACCTAACTTAAAATTTTCTTTTTAAATGAACTCCATTTGACTAAAAAGTAAGTTTAAAGAAAACTAGAACAAAAACGGAGTTAAAATGAGCGTTAAAACACGAAAAACGAGAACGGGAACGAATCCCGTTCTTTAAAAAATGAAATTTTGCAAATTAAACCCTATGAAAGCAAAACTAATTTTCCTATGAACTTTATGATAAAAGAATATTTTCTAAAAAAGATTTATATTTTTTTTTTATTATTTTCCTTTTTTTATGATTTTTTAAAGTTTTTAATGAAAATAAATGTTTAAAAATACTAAACGAACTATAAAAATTCTAGAAAAATTACAAAAAATAGCTTATACTAATTGAAACCTAGGAAAAATAAACTTATAAGCACAGCTTATCAAATAAGCCACGAAATAAGCTATAACAACTTATTAGGCTTATTGGGTCTAAATGAGTATAAAGATTAAATAGTGCAAGAGTTTAATGAAAAAGACCCAAGGGCGCAGTGGTAGTGTGTGTGTTATAAAGGTTGAGAGTGTTGAGGTCGGGGACTTCCATTTTCCTTTTTTTTATTTTCAAAAACTTATAAAAACAAAGTTGTTGATAAGCTGGTGGTCTTGTTCATCACTTTAATAAAAAGAAATTTTTAATGGTAAACACTTAAAGAATAAGCTGTTAACAGCTTATTAAGACAAGTTAAACATTATTTTCCTCAAAAAATCTTTAAAACACTATAACTTAACTAATGAAATAAGCCACATAAGCAAAACATCCATTCTTAATAAGCTATTCTAAACTTATGGATAAGCACTTAAAAAGAAAGATTGAAACAGAAAAAACTATGGGGAAGTGAGCTTATTGCTCAAAAAGTTAATAAGACTAACTCGGCTTATGCTGAGTTAGTGCAACCTCACTTGACTAACTTTATGCTTAAAAATAAGCCACCAAATTGAATCTTAAGCTAATTAACTTTGCTAAACCTAAAACTTAGACCTTAAGGACTCTACGTAAAACCAACTTTTTAAAAATATTTTGAAGCTTATTAAGACTAAGAAAAAGCTATTTGAAAAAGACTGATGCAACTTAAGCTAATTTAGAAAAACTTTGATAAAAAGAGAAAACTAAGTTACAGGCCTACTTATAAGCTGTAAAAAAAGCAAGTAAGACTTAACCTAGCTTATCTAGGCTAAAACTAACCTAACCACCAACTTTGAGCTTATTTGAGCTTATTCTAAGCTAAAAACAGCCTAATGCCAAACACTCCTTTAAATTTAGATTTTCACCTTAAAAACTAAAACTAACCTTATTAAGCTGAGATAAGCTAAAACAGATTTATAACTAAGCTAATTAAGGTCAAATAAGCAAAATCAAACAGTTAATAAGCTCTAATAAGCAAAAATAAGCTAAACTACTATTTTTTTTGTTTTTAACAGTTTATGAAGAAAAATAACTAAAAATGAGATTCAAGCTAAAATTTAACTAAATAAGCATCAACTAAGCATAATAAGTACAATTAAGCTAAGATAAGCAATAATAAGCTAGATTTAAGCAGAATTAAGCAAATAAGCAGTAAATTAAGCTAAAACAGTAATTAAGCTTGGAAATGAAAAAGAGAAAGAGTACCTTTGTCCTTTGCTTAAACAAGGACCCAGATGCTCAAAATGAGCTTATCTACAAGCTCTGGCTTATTTGGAATAAGCCAGTAAGTCCATAAGCTCTTCCAAAATAAGCTTATCATCCAAAATTAGAAGCATTGGTAATTTAGAGTGAGTTAACAGTCCAAAAGGCTTAGTTAAGCTTTTTGAGCTTAACTAAGAGCAAAGTAGCTTATTAAGAACTAAGAGCTTATTAAGAGCTTATTTAACTAAAACAATATTAAATGAAACTTTGAAATTAAAACACGAATTGAAATGAAAGCTGACTTTTATTAATGATTAAAGGATTACAATGCTTAAAAAGTAAATTACAAGAATTAAATTGGACATTTAAAAGTAAATAAGCTAAAATCTACTAACTAACTAACTCCCCCCACTACACTGTGATGAAGCTCTTCTATTTATAGCCAATGTGAGAGAGGAGCGTCCTTGTGGATGTGCTAGTTTGGTGAGAGGAATGAAGGATTTAGCCCTTAAGCAATGATCTCAGCCGCTCCTTTTCTCAATTCCCTCTATCTTTTGATCTTGGCCCTTGGATAATGATATGTAAGGGTACGGATCGCCAGCGTGGCTGTTTGATGTTGACAGGTGAGGTGATGGGAAGTGATTTCGTACGGACGAGGGTGCAGGGGAGTAGAGTGGGGGAGAAGGTGAATAGTAACAATGGTTTGGCGGGTAAAATTGGTTATCACTTGATTTGGTACTTAACAAGGGGGGACTAACGACGTTGTCTACAAGACTAACGGTGTAATTCTTTTAGGGATTGTTTTGTTAATGGTTTAACATGGAAGGGTATTTTGGGTATTTTGGGGATTTTTAGGGTTTTGTCTTTTTGTGAGTTGACCATTCTTGACTTTTGATAGCTTTCTCCTGGCTCTTTGCGTGCTCTCCCGTTCCCGTGTTCGTGTTTTCCCGGTTTTAACCGTTTTCTTAAGATTTTTGCAATATCCTCACCTACACAATCATAAAGACAAAACAAGCAGTATTCAAGCATTTAAAGCATAATTTTGTATTTTTAGGGCCTATTTTGATATAAAATGGATATGTGTTTTCACACATATCACCCTTGTTATCTAGATTCCACGTAGATTAGGAGGCAGTGTCTTGTAAACACCACCGAATACATTTTTCAATTATAGAGAGATAGAGAGAGAGTGGTGATGAGAGAAAATGAAATGTTTATTGATGAGAAAACTCAAGCATCACCTCAACAAATGAGGTCTTGAGGGTATTTATAATCCCCTTACAATCGAGACTCATGACTTCTTACTATACATAAATGTGTCTCGCCCGTACGCGTTAGCCATGAGACATTAAGCTAACAAGAACATAACATAAACTTACATCAAAACCTTAAACTATTATAATGGTTACATATAAGACCCTATAAAATGACTTACACTTCATAAGCTAACATTCTTCCCCTAAGGATAAATCATTAGGGTCTTATAAAGATCTTCACTTGTTTTGATGTTCTTTTGGATACTTGTGAGTTCTGATGTAGCTTTTCACGCGTTTCTTGAATTCTAGAAGTTCCAGACTCTAATTTATCAACTAATCATCTACTAAATGAATACACGAGATTATACATATACGAATGACTCATTCTATTCATTTTTATGAGATTATGTAAGGATATTCGGTCAAATTGTTTTTATTATCCACGTTCAAAAAAGACTAATGTTATTCGTATTTATAAGCTTAATCCACGCATACACGGTTTTAGAAATTAAATACAGCTAAAGTCTTTATTTTCAATAATATAAATATCAAAATGAAGGCACAACCCACGAGTTACTATGAGATGAAAATAAATACACGAGATTGTACGTATAGCAACGACGCATGTAATTCCTCTTTAAAGTTTAAATAAGGGTATCTGTAAAATCAGTTTTTCAAGGGTCATTATGTGCTATTAAACTTGCGTAATATTCAAAACATGATATCAATAGTTAAATTTAAAGAACGTCAATATTAATATCATGCCAATTAAGTAAAGTCAAATTATTCGCCCAACAAAAATATATACAAAATATTAATCTATATTAATACATAATGAAATTTTTATATAGAAACTCGCGCGCACACAAGTATTATAACTCTACAAGTATAAAATATTTTACGTAAAATTATAGATAAATCTTACAAGCAGGGTACTCGCGCGTTGTAGCGGCGGGTACCCTGCAATCATGATTTCTGACGAATAATTTTTCTGATCATCATTTTTCGTTACAGTAGCTTTACATATAGCTAGATTTTTATGCTGAATAACTTTATGTGTGAGACTATGAGTAACATTTTTCATATAATAATACTGGAGCGTTGCTAGTACCAAAGCGGTTGTCGTGGCAAAAAAAGATAAGCTGAGGTGTGGCGTTTTGTATTATGCATACAAATATCGCGTTTTGAAGTATGTTTGATTCTCCAAAACTTTGTTTTAAATACACGTGACATTCACATTTTTCGTTTCCGGTTAATACTACCACCTTTTTTATATTTTTGCGTTTCTAAATTTAATAAACAAAATCGGAAAGTATCATAAATGTTTTTCGAGTCATTGTCATATAATGATTGTAATTATAAAAAAATGTTCTTAAACATAAGATGTTTAATGTTAATTAATTGTGATCGAATGATCAATTTCCACGTTCGTTGTATAAAAAAGCTAAGACACTGTGCGGGTTTGACAAATGCTTAGAAGAAAGGTTTTCTGGTATTATTGATTTGCTGTAGATACCTCAACATACATTCTAAACCAAATCCTCATTAGAGCCATTCTAGGAAAAACACCTTATGAACAATTAAGAGATAGAAAACCCACACTAGATTATTTTAGAGTGTTTGGAAGCAAATGCTTCATTTTGAACACAAAAGACTACCTTACCAAGTTTGACCCAAAGTCATACGAAGGTATCTTTCTAGGTTATTCTCAAAGTTGGATAGTCGCCATGCAAGAAGAATTAAATCAATTCATTGCTAACGACGTTTGGGAGTTAGTTCCACAACCTAAGAATATGACAATTATAGGAACTAAGTGGGTGTTTAGAAATAAGTTAGACGAGAACGGTATTGTTTCTCGAAATAAGGCTAGATTAGTTGCTCAAGGCTACAACCAACAAGAGGGCATCGATTATGATGAAACTTATGCTCCGGTTGCTAGACTTGAGCCAATTAGAATATTATTAGCTTATGCTTGTGTCTTAGATTTTAAACTATTCCAAATGGATGTAAAAAGTGCATTCCTAAACGGTTTTATCAATAAGGAAGTTGGCACAACCTCCAGGATTCATTGATTTAGAAAAACCGGATCATGTTTATAAATTAAAGAAAGCTTTATATGGTCTTAAACAAACACCCAAAGCTTGGTATGATAGATTAAAGGCTTTTCTTATTAAACATGAATATAAAATGGGAATGGTAGATAACACTCTTTTTACTAAGAAGAAAAGTTTAAATCTCATCATTGTTCAAATATATGTCGATGACATTATATTCGGTTCGACTTGTCAAGACATGTGTGATGAATTTGCCAAAATCATGCATGACGAGTTCGAGATGAGCATGATGGGTGAACTTAACTTCTTCCTTGGATTACAAATAAAACAAATGGAAGATGGTATATAATTTCTTTAATACAGATGTTAAGTAAATTAAAGAAATGCTTAAGAAATTTAGCCTAAAGATTCTAAACCAATGAAAACCCCCAATCCTCCGATACTAAACTCACACAGATGAAGAGTGTGAGTCCGGTAGTTTAGTACCAAGTATCGAGCGTGATAGTAGTTTCTTTATACCTAACGACAAGTTAGGCCACTATCATGTTTAGTGGTCCTGCCATTTGAGCCCGCTTTTAATGAGGCTCCCCTAAAAACCTCTCCGCCTTGAAGTGACTAAGCGTATCTTCCGATAGCATTAAAGGCACTACGCACTTCAGGATTATGGTATCCTAAGGACCGGCATAGAAACCGTATATAGATCCGGACTCTAATCATGTAGGAATTATGTGACCAAAAAAGCACTAGGCGGTATTTGTACGTTCAGTGGGATGTTGTTTTGACATTGGTTCTCGAAGAAAGAAACCGCTTCGATGCTATATCCACTACTGAAGCCGAATATGTAAGCGCCGGAAAGGCATGTCAACAAGCACTATGGATGAAACAAGCTCTCATCGACTACGACGTACGACTTGACGACGTTCCCATCATGTGTGACAACAAAGGCGCGATTGACCTTAGCAAAAACCCGGTGCAACACTCTCGTACCAAACACATCGAAATACGTCACCACTTTCTTCGTGATAATGTCCAAAAAGGACATATCTCAATCAAAAAAGTGTCGTCCGTCGACAACATCGCCGACATTCTTACTAAACCCCTTAAACGTGAATCGTTTAACTATCTACGTCTTGGTTTAGGAATGATGGAACACATTCCATAAATCATATAAGTCCGCTTCTCCTTCTTCTGTCTCAATTCTAGTTCGTGTTCTACTCCGTGTCGTGACAACTTAAATACTTCATCCGAAGTACTTTAAGCACCTTTAATTCGCGAAATGCAAATTAAAAAGTCACCTCTCTTCGCAAATTTTTTGTCAAAATCAAGTTCAAAAACGTAGCCTGAGGGCGGCCCCCCAATATATTTGGGACCGCCAGGAGATATGGGACCGCCATCAGGAAATCAAAAATATGAACACTTAAACAAAAAAAATTCAAACCACGAAAACAAACACTCCCCTTCGTGCTGCAAGTGACGAAAACGCATAATAACCCACCCAAAACTTAAATCCAACCATTAAAACATCAATTGAAGATCAAATCAACACTAATAATCAATCCTAACATCACAAAGATCATCAATTGTGAAATGAATTTGGAGAGATTAAATTACGGTACAACTAAATCATTACCATCCAACAATCTCTGATGAAAACTATATTCCTGATATCTTAAAACCCATCATTCGAAACCAAGAATGTAGGTCAATTCATGAAGGTCTTCCTATATCTCTTGAATCCACTAAATATGATAATATTCAAACCCTCTTTCAAATTATCAAACTTGTAAAAATATATGAACTCTATGAAGGAATTTGTCCAAGATTTCTACTTAATTTTATTCCTCAATAGAAATCACCAAAGATGAGAATCAAAACATCTTCTTAACATTTTGGGCTTTAAAAAGAACATTTAAGTTCTCACTCAAGTCATTTGCCTTAATTCTCTCCATTCCATGTGAAGGAGAGTGTTCTTACTCTGAAGAACCCTCTCTCGACTCCTTGAAAACTAATTAAGAATCAAACACACCTTATCAAACACACATCGCAACACCAAGTGAATCATTCAATCAATTACAACAACTGACAAAGCAATTTTTCCAACCAAAGTCCTCAAGAAAGCTTCGACGAGTACATAGATCTTGAAATGAAATCCATTCAAGATAATCCTTTGCACTCAAAAAACAAACACCATTTCTTCCACAGTCAGCATTCACATGTTTGAATTGCATCATAACAAGTACTCATTCAACTTTGCCTACATTCTATCCAAACGAGTTGAAAACATTAAAAATCAACTAAATTCCTCCAATACCATATAGAATGATCTAAATCTCTATATGAACATATCATCAAAAATTATCCTCCTCTACGAAAATCAAAATACAAATCATATAGGGGACCCATTAAACTTAGGTTCATCCCATTCTCTTCAATTAATCATCTACGATATCATTGAGATGAAGTCTCAGTAATATTCAAATCTTTAGTTGAACATTTCTTACTATTACTCACATACTACTGTATTATTATTATGTATTGTAATATCTTTTTAACTTTTTTTTTCACTATTTTCTTGTAGACTTAATATAACAACATGTCTAATGTCGTGTATTATCATGCTTGCTATGTACACTTTAGTAAAATCTTTAATCATTTAATGGTTCACTTTGGCCTCATTGCATGATTTCTTTTCTTGCATTTATTTATTTGGCTAGATTATATGATTCTTGATGAAATGGAGATACCATAATCACCCTTCCAACCCTCTTAAGTCATTCTGACATAAAAGACTAACTTTTGGAAAATTTCTAAAATTCCAGAAAATGGCCCCCTAAAAGGTTAGGCGGCCCCCTTATATATCCGGGACCGCCAAACATTATATGTACCGCCAACATTTCGCGTTCTTTTAGTCTTCTCTTTTTTTTTGAACCTTTGACTAAGCTTTTGGTAAAAAGCTGTCATTTCCCTTAATATCAAAACAAATTCTTACACCTCAATACTAGCATACCATGCCTTGCCATACATTCTCCTATATAAGAACATCATATTCTTCATCATTACTCATCAAACACATCTCATTCTAAATCTTATTCCTAACATGTCATATCCTAGATACTATGGTGAAAAATCTCACAAATCAATCATAGATCCTTGGAGAAACACTCATTCCTTTCCTTACTCACCTCCTCTATCTCCAAACAACTCACTATCTAAATCTTCACCAACCTCTCCGATCTTTGATACCACTCCTTTGCCTCCCTTTCCTAATTCATCTAATCCTACATTCTCTTCTTTACCTCCACAAACTCCTACTCCAAATCATAGTAAAAACCGTTTGCATGAACTCCTATGTCACACCTCGCCTAGGCGGAAACACGAGGCGTAACATCATGGATATCATCACAACATAATGGTGTCAACAATAGAGACAACTAAATGAAATAGATAAACAAATGAGACATAATGTGTCATGACAATATCTAACACAAAATAAAGGAGTCTTGCATTTCGATAGCAAAGTCATACCACAAGGAAACATACTCTAAAAGTCTAAACAATCAAATAACAACAAACAATTCAAATGACATAAATAAAATCTCTAGGAGAATGACTCCACATGCAAGCCTACAGGGGTCCCCCTCACTATCCACGTCTTCCTAACATCATAACCTCAAATGGTTTTAACTAAAATGATGCTTAAAACGTCAACACAAAGTTGGTAAGAGTCCATAGGTTTTAAAGACACCGAAAAACAAAGCATAATAAACTATTACTCTGTGATTAATGCAAACATGGCAGGACAATTATTGTACTATCATACAAGCTAACATGCAAATGTAACCATAACGAGCATGGGAACGGAACGTGTCCTTCGATCCAACAAGTATCAACACCTGGGTAGGAACGTTACCCCTGATCCATTAAAACCATTACTTCACATGGGTAGGAACGTTACCCCCGATTCAATATCACAACAAATGGGTAGTAACGTTACCCCCAATCCAATATCATAACAAATGGGTAGGAACGTTACCCTCGATCCCGATATCACAACAAATGGGTAGGAACGTTACCCCCGATCCAAATACACATAAGCATTTATCACGTAACATACAATAGCTAAGTAAAGTCCATACACTTTCAAAATACAGACACACAATCACAGTAATTAGAACATTTCAAATCCATTTGCATCATTTTCATCCCAATTTAAAACCAATGTAAAAAGAGGGACTATGAAACTCACCTGAATACTCAAACGCAGATTCCAAATCTCAACACGCAACTATACAAATAAATAAACACGGTTACACGCACCAAGCTAAAAGCTCTATTCCATGTAACACACATATGATGAATGTCTAAGGGTTTATCTAACCATCATGGGTCACCCCGACACCATGCCCAACCTTAACCATCTCATTAACACTTTACACTAGCTACTTATAATTAAATTAGAATTGCAGAATTTTAGTGTCTCTTTACGTACTCAAAACCCTTACTTAATGACCTTCATAATTTATACCAAAAATCACACATGTTAATTTATGAGTATATTAACTACCTTGTGATTCCCAAGTATTACTTACATGTGTAACTAACTCAAATAAAATCAAACTTCAAAACTGTCCTAATTCGAATCTGATTGCAGACCAAAATATATCACTCTAACTACAATACTTAGACATGTTTTCAGAGGCTAATTTTCACAGTATTAACAATAGACATATGGAACTTAACTACTGTAGAAGTACTAATTTTAATTCGAATTTTAAGTAGGGGTTTAACATCCCGAAATCAGACCCAAATCTGTCCCGAAATCATAGTTTTGACAATGAATCTTGTAAAAATTATTTGACTGACTTTCATTGACTTTTAATTCATGAAACCAACGGGGTTGGAAAGTATACTCTCTGTAGTTAATTTTAGGCACAAGAAAATCAATAAAATCTATCCGTATGACCGAGTTATGACTCCCGCAAGGTGACCTAAAATTCTGATCAGATTCTAGTTACGAATTTAACATGATAAACCCTAACCATTCACATTTAAACCCTAATTAAACCCTAAAAATGATTTTTAATGTTTAAAACCCATTAATTACATCATTAATTACTGATTTTTAAAACCCTAATGATCCACCAATGATTATGTTACATGAATACAATAATCTAACAAGGATGAATACACTTACCTTGAATGCTAGCACCTAAACAACAAGTTCTTGCGGTTTTTTGGATCAATCATGAAAATCGATTTCCTTAGGGTTTTGGGGCTGGATATGAACGACCAAAAGAGGGGAAGGGGAAGAGAAATGGGCCAAAATTGTGCTTAGGGTTTACTACTTATCCTAAACAAATAGCCTAGCCAAATTGTAATTGGATAAAAAAAATCTTTTCTTAACCAAAACCGGACGCACCCCCCCCCCATATATATATATATTTTTACTATTTTTTATTATTAATTATACTTATATCTACATTACCTTAATTTCTTACAAAAACCTAAGCTAATTTGGGTAAATCTTTTTACACAAACGCCACCTACTAGACTTTCTAAAAATACTTTTCATTTCACATTTCACTTTCTATTTATGGAAAGTTTACTGCAAACTTTCATATTTCACTCACATGCTTCCTTTCCAATAACTTACACTCTTTATAAACGCTTAACTCTTAAAAACCAAGAATTGACGTAGCAATGCATGCAACACGTCTTTCATTTCTATTATCACCACACGTGAACATTTGGAATACACATAACCCCAATACCCTATGCACATAAAATAAGATAATCAATTACGCTCTGAAAATGACAACATGCACTATGGTAAACCACTTCAACATACATATAGAACACATAGCACGCAAGAAACATACAAAATGGACACTTAACCATTTCTAAAGGTATAAACTAACCTGCTCAACTCACGGTTGTCACATCCTACACCTTTCAAATCTTCTTGATATCACAATTCAAAATGCAATTGAATTAACTAATCGTTCACATCCCTCCTCATCATTTACTCATCCTCCTTGTCTAGACTAAGTCAATTTTCATTTGGACTTTTGTCACTGTTGCTTGAGAACTCGTAAAATCTTCAATATCTTAAAAGATGACCTTAACCGAATTAAATCTCTCATCATTAGGTCCTCAACCCTTTTCCCATCATCCATCACTACCAACTCTTCTTAAAATATCTCCTAAACATCAAGAATAATCTACTAGTTTCCTTTGATTAGATGCTCTAATTATGTTATGTTAGGTTATGATTATCTTATGTTGTATCATCATAAATTGTCCTTATGGCTATGTATGATCTCTTTATGAATTTAAATGCACTTTATTTATGAGTTTTTAAATGTGTGGATTATACTCTTAAGATATTTTTCATGCTATGTTGGTTTGCACTTGTATTTTTAACCTTATTTTGTAGCAAACAAATTATCATAAGATCGATCCCTTGGTGCCCCGAACAAGGGGGAGCTTACATCAAGGGGGAGTCTTTAATCGTCGATTTCTTTCTCTCGACTAAGACTCGACGATCAACCTTTTTAGATTCGACAAAAGGGGGAGAAATAGAATTAAACACATAAATAATTTATAAACTTCTACTTTTATACTAAATGAGTTTATGTTTTGTCATCATCAAAAAGGGGGAGATTGTTAATACAAATAATGTCTAAAAACGTTATTTATATTTTTTGACCTCTCAATGTTTTGATAATAACAAAATGTAAAAATGTTTACGATAAAAATAAACGTTTATAAATTACTAATCATAAAATTCTATTTCTAAGATTAATCACTTAAGTTATGAATAAACAAATCATTAAACATGATTAGTGATCAAGAAAATATTTTTTTTAAACCTTACATTTCTACAAAAGTGTTTTTTATAAAAAATATAAAAACATAATAATTTATTCATAAAAGAAATGTTTTATTAAAACATTAAATTTGAAATCAGATTTTTTCCCCCGAAATGGAAGGTTTCAAAATAGATAACACCTTCCCCACAAAAATACAAAAAGAGGAGCGTACTCTACGGCGGCCCCCTTATAGGCCTGGCGGCCCCTTTATATATTAGGGACCGTCAGGACCGCCGCCAGCATAACGGCTCTTTTTTGTCTATCTTATATATTGGGCACCCCATCTGAAAAACAGAACCCTATCCACTAATTTTTCTCAGATTCTGACTTCACTCTTCTTCTTTCTTTCTAAAACAACATACTTGATCACTAACATACCTTGATCTTGTTTCAAGTGATTAATTCTTTCTTCATCCCTTCTTCTTCTAATTCAAGTGCAAGAGAAGAACAATTTCATATTCTTCTACATACGAATTGTTATCAAGTGATCTCTCTCTCTTCCTCCTCAAGATCACAAATCTTCATTATATTTACTTTTTGTTTGTTGTGTAAATTGGATTGTGTGTGGATCCAATAGTGTAAATTGTGTATTGGTGTGAATTGTATTCTGTGCCAATCCAAGGGTCAGAATACCTGTGAGAGTGTATAAAGACTTGGTGAAGTCTTAGATTAGTTCAAGCAAGATTATGACTCTCATCTAGCTTATTTCGGAAAAGAAAGTAAGCGACGTGTAAACGGTTTTTCTCCGCCTAAAGAAAAGCTTAGTTGACATAGTGAAAATCTCGAGAGAAGTACTCGGGAGTGGAGTAGGAATGAAGAGGTGCTTAGTACCGAACCACATATAAATTTGGTGTCTTGGTTTGATCGATTCTTTCCTCTATCTCTCTATATTTGTTATTTTTACTAGTTTCATTACATTTAGATATTTTTAATTGTGATTCATATTGTTGATTGATTGATATACAACTCGAATCAAACAATTTTCTAAGCAAAGTTTTAAAACGGACAATTAATCGGTAAACTATTCAACCCCCTTCTAGTTTCTCACAAAAGAAATCTGAGCTTCAACGGATGCTGTCATAAGGAACCAAATGCACATAAAAAATTGAGATACAAATCTGAAATGATGAAGTACTACAAGAAAGGATTTGGAACTCTACAAGCTCGATTGAAACGAACCCAAGATCAATGTCAAGTCAATCTCACTACTACGAACTGATTCACACCTGATACACCGTATGGATCTCCCAATACTCCGTACCACTAGACAGAACCCATACACTCCATGTACAGACAAGACAGAACGAACGATTCTGTTTCCAAGTCGTTTGAATGGTTACTACTTTGAAGAAATGAAGGGATCATATGGACCAACCATTTCTCAGAAAGCATACTCAAGCTTCACCAAATCATGATTCCATACCCCAAAAGGAGAAAACACATGAGTTTCACTTTAACCCTTGCTTATTATTAATGTTTGCTTTCATAATGCCCTTGTTGACATAAGAGCTAGCGTTAGTGTAATGCCTCTCTTGACCTACCTTAACGTGGATAGGAGAATTAGCTCACGACTAAGCTGACAGTGTAATTAGCGGATAGGACATGAAATATCCCAAAAGGAATTCGTGAAAACGTATCTAGTAAGAATTGGTATATTTACTTTCCCCATATGCGTTTATAATTCTAATATGCCGAGGATTATCAAAGAGTGCCTTGATCCTTATGAAGACCATTTTTTTCTACCGCCCATATAAAATTGATGTTTAACAAAGAAAGATTACTATTGAAAAGTTGGGAAGAAAAGATTATATTCAAAAGTTTAAAACCTGCTATATTTTAAATTTAAGAGTCTATATGCTATATTTTAAGAAAAGAATGGGAGCTTGATTTAGAAGCTAGGCTATATTGGAGAGAACTTTTGGTGATTAATAGATCAATAGACCCTTTGAACAGAGATTACATCTAACTAAATGGTCTAAATGAACCATTTGAGCTTAGGATAAATCAAGGTGATGATTAAATGCCCACCATTGAGGAAGGTGAGGTAATTAAGGAATTTAGAACTAGGGATAAAGATCTTGATACTGGAATTGATGATTACCCTAGTTATTGCGACGATGATAAGAAAATCCACATAAACTATGCCCACAACTTAAAGTTTTCATGCATGATAGGATTTGAATTTACACACGTCAACTTCTTCCTATTGTTGTACGTCAATGTGATGTCCAAAAAGTTTCATAACTCTATAATAAAAGATAAGATGGTGTACAAAGGGGATAATGTTGTAGGAGCCTTATTGAATGTGCCTATTTTTGTTGGAACCCTTTCTGTTGTGATTGACTTTGCAGTTTTGGAAGATATGGATGCTTATTGTGATGAAGGAATTGGCGATGTTATTGTTGGTGAACCGTTCTTAAGAGAAGTTGGAATTAAAGTAAGATGGTTTGATGGAATGATTACCATTTACAATGGTGATGATGAAGTAACTTACCAAATGGTGCGATCACATCCGAGGTTTAAACACCACACTCATAAACAATGCAACAAAATCCCACCATTACTGAAGGTAAGTGAACATGATAAGATGAACGGGATCTCGCACTCATACCAAAAGTTAAAGAGGTTATACAAAGGAGTTTTGAATCTAGGACCCGACTTTATCCGAGTTCTGTCAATGGAAGAATGGCTCACACGCGGGCACATTAGCGTGCATGAGATGGAATGAAGAGGAGAAGCTGAAGACAAGTCTAACTTAAAGACTTTGCTAAAAACAAAAGTGCTTCCCGAAAGACAACTCGGATTGTTATTTAATTTTATCGAGTCTGTCTTCCCAAACATCAATACGACGTATCCGCTCCATACCATACGGCGTATTAATTGTCTGGACTTTATCAGTCTTTATTATATTGGCATCTTAAAAACATTATTGTCATCTACAATAAGGCGTATTCATTAACCTGATACGCGTATCCATCAGAACCTGACTCGATTTAGTTTGTTTAGTTTTTGTTTAAATTAACCGTAATGCCGAGATAGGAATGTAAGTTTTTCCTATTTTACACAGGACCCGTGAAAGTAAGTATCGGACGAATATTGAGGTGAGAATTTATACAAATCTAGAGAATCTTGAAGTGTTTGAGTCTTGAATCATCAAGGCGCTGTCAACACACAAACTTGCTCATAAACGCTAATTGTAGAAACTACCGGAGCAATATCAAGGAGTTCTGATTCTATATCTATTTAATTCTCGTATTTTTATAATATTTTATCAATACAACGAGGACTTTGTATAATTCTAGTGGGGGTATGGAATTAGAAGTTTTACTTGTCCTATTTTTCACATTAAAATGATTAAATAGCTAATTATGCTCAAAATTAAAAAAAAAAATCTTGGAAAAATTACTTGATACATAACCGCACACAATAACCCTTGATAATATTGTGAGAATTAGCCTATCCGTTTCCAAATGGTTTTCCCAACTTCCCACAAAATATGAGTGAGTCGTGATGTTGTAGGACTTTAAGAACGTGCTTGGTAAATCTATTCAAGACCGCAATAATGAGTATTCTGGAATTAATTGGATTAACTTTTTTACATGTATATTTTATGAATACACCCAAAAATCCTATTCCATATTGTTTATTAACTAACTACACCGGTTAGTTAACCTCCAGTTTAAACCATTTCCACTCTCATCTTTAGAGTGAAGACATCTACGAGAATAAACCCTAGAGCCTTTCCTTTAAGGAACTACACCAATTATTGTTTTCCGTTACACCCTTACACCTTAACCTACCCTGTTAGATTAAGTTTAATTATAGTTGCTAGTTGCTTAAAGTGTAAAGTTTGTATTTCCCGAGTCTTGTGTCATTTTCTATCTTTGGTGCGGTTGAAAATTTACACATTGCAAATGGGAATGTATATATAGTCAAAACTCATTTATTTACTACCATCAACAATTAATGAGAGTAAGTCTCGAAACAACGAAGGGACCTATCGATGGAATTATCCGAGAATCATTATGATAATAAGAATGAAACTACTCCTAATTTCGTAAATAGTGTAGATTGAAAACAATATCAAAAAAGAAAGAAAAGTTTTGAAGATAATCTTTTCGCAGACTACGAAGGAAATTACACGAAGGATCGAGTATTCGTTGATACAAATCGACGATGAGGAGTATTGTACGAAGATGGAAGATATCGCCACTTACCTTGTAGAAGTAAGTAAAGTTTTGGGATGATTGGTAAGTGGACCGTATACAGAAACGCCAACTTAGTTGTTGTTTTTTAACTATTATCAAGACTTTTAAATAGTCCGTGTCCTTTATCATGGAACGGACATGTATAAGAGACTAGCAACTTGTACTTTAGGCCTAATCTATTTGTTTCTTGATTTTTATTTAACAACAATTTATTTCCCTCTCACCTAATGATTAGCCGTTGGTTTTACGTGAATGAGGACTTGTTCGAGCGTGCATGTATATTCCGTCGTTACGGCCGTGTATGCATGTCTTAGCTGCCTTGTTGGTTTATGACTTTTGGTGAAAGTTAGAAGGTTCCTACCCTATATCATTCTTCATCCTAACCGTTGGTTAAATTCGAATGAGGATGTGATCGAACACACATGTCTATTCTATCATTACGGCCATGTATGTGTGCTTCAGCTGTCTTGTTGGAGTGGTACTTCTGGTGAAAGATTATGGAATGCTCAACCGTAAGCCTTTCCATACAAAAACCCATATTTACCTTTATAAACTTGTTACTCCTTGGCTTTAATGGTGGAGATGTGTATCCTTGCCAAGTTTATGATAGAATACTC
>BQNB010091863.1:0-17645 GCA_026074375.1 Tanacetum coccineum | reverse complement strand
GGAAATCCCACTGAACCCCAACACACATCCATAACTGCTTCACTACCTAATCTTGAACCAATCATTGTTCTATCATTATCTTAACCTAAAAAGACTCAAAAACCTAGGAAAGCCAAAAGGACCATTGAGATATCTTAGTCTAGTGGACCTATTCCCCTTGTAGCAAATGAGACTGTCATTAAGGAGTGGGAAGACAGAATAGAAAGGGCTGCCACTACTGCTTCTAGCTTAAAAGCATAGCAGGACAATGGTAACATAAATAGAACCCAATCTATGGCAACACTTAATGAGTCTTTTCCTTAGGGAACTGGCTCAGGTAGTGGTCCCAGGTGCCAAGATACCACATTAAGGGGGGGGGGGGTGCAGAAGCTTAAATTAGGTTTGAGACTGCATCTAAATAGTCCAATGATCCACCTCTCTCAAGAGTTAACACACTTGTAAGTGGGGAGGACAACATGAAACTAAAGGAATTGATGGATCTTTGTACAAAACTGTCTGAAAAGGTTCTTGATTTAGGATTACAAAAATAGACAGAGTGAATTGGTAAGAAAAAGAAATGAGAGATGTAGTGAGTTCAAAAACAGAAAGAGAGATATGTGAAATAAAAACAGATAGAGTGATTCAGTGAGAAAAAGAATTGAGAGATAAAGTAAGAATAAAAACAGAAAGAGAGCTTGTGAGAATCAAAATTGATGATGAAAATGCTTTTTGGAATGAAATTATAGTTAAATCTGGTAACTCAAACGTTAGTACTGCTGGGCATTACTTAGTACTGCTGGGCATTACTTAGTACTGCTGGACATTACTTAGTACTGCTAGGTTTTACTTAGTACTGTTAGGCTAAAATTAGTATTGCTAGAATACCGTTTGTACTGTTTAGGAATAACAAATTTTTCTTAATTAAAAATAGATGTTGAGATATTTCCCCCAACTAAATTCACTTTATGGTTTCCTTATTTGGAATAAATTCATGTCCCTTCTTTAACTCATAAGATTTATTCACGATAAACATCCAATTCTATTCAGACGATCCAATCGAAACCTTAAGTGCTCTTTATATAATCTCAATTGATTTTTCCAAACACACATACTCTCATAAACGAACCTAACCCAGACCTCAATCGATCTTTTCTTAATCAACAATGGCGAATTTGGAGTTCTGTGACACACACAACATGGTCGCTTACTTAAAGAAAACAGAGGGCAGTGAAGGATTTCATCAAATAGTGATTTTCTTAATACAAGTCACATTGGTATCTCTTACTAAAAATCCACTATCTAGGTTTTTCTCATATTCAATAGTTTTGGCAAACTGCTACTGCAAGCACACTTAATAATGGAGAAATGGAAATAACTGCTACAATAGATGGGAAAGTTAAGATTGTTACTGAACAGCATCATAGAGGTCATCTCATGGTTAGAAGGATTCTGATGTATTATTAATAATGCCCTACTACTTAACTTTTTGAACAACTTGCTCTAATGGGTATTTGTCCCTAATTCTGACAAATTGACCTTCAAAAGGGACATGATCTTTTCCTCTCAATGAAGAATTTTGATCCATACCATCCTTCATTGTCAAAGTCCTAAGAAAACTTTATGGAAACAATTTAGTACAATATACAACCTGCTAAATTATTTGCTTGCCACTAATATGAAGTTTAAGTTTTCTAAACTGATTTTTAAAGGTGAATGGTGAAACTGATAGTAAAACACAAATTTTTAATGTATCCAGGTTTATCAGTATTTTTGAACTAGGCACAAGAGACTGCTTCAACCCTCACACAAGAACTTATATGCTAAAATAACGACTTCTACGGTATAAAAAACGGTCTTACTAACCACACTCTAAAACTTTTTTAGCAATATAGAAAGGAGCTTTTAAGGTTAAACAGGGTGTGACTTCCATTGTTTCCAACAATGCTTGTTCAGGGCCTAATTTTTCAAGGTAAAAGATCAACAGTCCCAGTTGAGTCCCATCACACACCCACAGGTGCTCCATCAACCTCACAACCACATCTTTCATCAACACTTAGGAGTTCTATTAGACAGGAAACTGAGGTTCCTCAGCCCAGTTCTCCTCCTCACACCAATGTAGCAGATGAGGCTGCATCCACTCATGTGGATGTCATACATGGAGGGGCTACCACTACTATCACTAGCTTAGATGCAGGACAGGGCAGTGGTAACATTGATAAGACCTCATCCATCCCCATGATTTACCTCTCCCAAGAGGTCACACACTTAGAAGTGATGAGGGCAGAATGCAACACAATGAATTAATGGATTTGGTTACAAAATTGTCAGACAGAGTTGTAGCTTTGGAGACAGACTTGCAGCAGACAAAGAAAGTTTATGGTGCTGCTTTTACAAAGCTTATCAAGAAGGTGAAGTGGTTGGAGAAAAAGGATAAGCTTAGCAAGTCAAGAAGAAAACTCAGACCGGTTCTCTGAGATGAAGAAGGTTCAAATTCAGATATTTTGGCTCAAGAGGATCCTTCCAAACAGGGGAGGAAATTGCTCAAATTAATGAAGATAAGGGGATTACTTTGGTACAGATGGGTGCACAGACTCAGGGGAGCTATGGACAGGATATGGAGTATGATACCAGTGTTTTTGATACTAGTGAAGTGTTTCCAATCCAAAGAGTTTCTACTGCTAGTACAGATTTTACCACTGCTAATGTACCAGTTACTACTGCTGGTGCAGAAATTAGTACTGCCAGCCCTGAAGTTAAAACTGCTGGTGATTCTGTTGATGATATTGATGCTTGATTCTTAATATAATAGTATAGGAGTGCAGCAAAGACAAAAGATAAAGGTAAAGGTATAATGGAAGAGTCTAAATCGGCTATGACCAAGACAAAAAGGCAACAACAACAAGAAAGACTTGGTCTAGAGACAACTGTGAGACTACAAGAGGAGTTTGATGAAGAAGAGAGGCAAAGGATTGCTATAGTACATGAAGCAGCTAGATCCTTTAATGTTGAAGAATGGGAAAACATACAAGCTAGAGTTGAAGCTGATGAAGAGATAGCTGCAAGATTACAAGCAGAAGAGCAAGAAGAATTGACTATTGAAGAAATATCAAAATTGTTTGTAGAGCTAATGGACAAAAGGAAGAAGTATTTTTCTACAAAAAGAGCTAAAGAAAGGAGGAACAAGCCACCCACACAAGCTCAACAAAGAACTTATATGTCTAATTATATCAAGAACATGGGAAGTTATACACTTAAGCAATTGAGAGGATATTCTTTTGATGAAATCAAGACTTTGTTTGAAACAACAATGAGGGAGACAAACACTTTTATACCCATGAAGACTGAAATTAGAAGAAGAGTTCCAGAGTTAGTAGCATATAGTTCACAAGCAGCAGTTACTGAATCTACAGAAGCTGGAGGTACTAAAAGAGCTGCAGAAGAAGAACTTGGTCAACAAAGTTCTAAGAAGCAAAATCCAGATGAGCTATCACAAGAAAAGCTGCAGCAATTGATGATTATAGTTCCAGAAGAAGGGATGAATATTGAAGCCCTACAAACCAAATATCCAATCATTGACTAGGAGGTTTACACTGAAGATTCAAGAATGTACTGGAAAATCATCAGGGTTGGAAATCATACTGAGGTATATCAATTCTTTGATGATATGCTGAAAGCATTTGAAAGGGATGATTTAGTCAAACTATGGAGTCTGGCTCAAGAAAGGTTCATGTTAGCCTCAATTTATTGAGTCGAACAAGGAAGTTCGGTCACTCTACGATGGAGCTTCGGTCTTTAATTAGTTAATGTTGTAATAGGATAATATCGGGAATCGGGCTCGATAGATAATCTAATATTGTATATGTTTTAGGTTTAATCCCAAGCAAAACCCGAGCCCGAGTCCTAGTTAAATATCCCGCGCGTCACATTAAATGTGTAGGGGTATATATATAGATATTTTTCACTTGGAAAAATATCTATCTCATCTCTTCTCATTTTCTAAAAATATCTTCTCTTTTTTCTCTCATCTCTCTCTCTTCTTTCTCTCTCTCTAAACCATTATCTCTTTCCTAGTTTCTTAGTTCTTGATCCGTGATTGTTGTGTTATATGAAGTGTAAATCGGGATCCTACAATTGGTATCAGTCGCCTCGGGTGGGTTTAGTGATTTGTTTGTGGTAATTTTTTTTAAGCTTATTATTCGGCTAATTTGTTTTTGTTTTCATTTCGTGATATTTTTTCTCGTAATCAGGGTGCGTTTGTTTTTGTTTGAAAAAAAAACCCACACATCCTTTTTGAAAGACAAAAAAAAAAAACAAAACGTGTTGTTGTGATATGGGTCAAAAAACGTGAGTGTTTTTGTTTTGTTTTTTTCAATTGATCTGTTGTTGGTTTTAAGGTAACAAAACATATTTTTGTGTTTCGTTACTTGGAACACCATCTTTCTCATTAACAAGTAGGGTGCGTTTTGTTTTGTCATTTTTTTTCTTTTTTCACGGAAGAGCCGAACTAGTCACACACTCAAGGACCAAACGAGTCCAAGGAGTACCGATCTAGCTCAACCGAACTAGTAATCTTTCAAAGAGCCGATCGAGTGATTTCTCTCAAGGACCGAACGAGTTTTTCATCTACTTGAACCGAACGAGTAACATTCCAAACATCACCGAACGGGTAACATTTCAAGGATCGAAGGAGTTAGAAACTTCTTGAACCGAACGAGTGGAACACGACTAGAACCGAACAAGTAACAATCTAAAGGACCGAACGAGTTCATTTTCTATAGAGCCGAACTAGTTGATATCTAGTGTGAGCCGAACTAGTTGCTTTGTGAAGGAACCGAACTAGTTGCTTTGTGAAGGAACCGAACTAGTTGCTTTGTCAAGGAACCGAACGAGAGGGAGTCAAGGTGAGCCGAACGAGTGAATTCAAGGTGGGCCGAACGAGTGAAATCACGCGGAACCGAACTAGTCAAAAACCTTAAGGAACCGAACTAATTTAAACGGGAAAAACTTACACGTTTTAACTAATTTTCGGTTTTTCGGTTTCGAGTGACGTTAAATGAACAGGAACTTAAAGAATATATCATCGGTTCCGTGACCTCATTTCGATCAACGTGGTATATTTAGTTTTTACCGACGATAACCGTACGACTCCGCGAGATCAAATTCATATTCGGTGTATCTTTTTATAAATCTTCAAACGAAAAAGATGATACAGAATGGAGGGAATTGTTGCATTTATTGGTTATAATTCGAATTTTACACTTTAAGCCCCTCAACTTCTAAACAATATTCATATTTAACATTTAGATTTTAATTAGTTTACTATTAACCCTTTGTTTTTTAAGCAAGATTAAATATAACCTTTTACTTTCAAACTTTTTCATTTTTTTTCACTTTTAAACTTTTAATTTTTGTTATTTTTTTAGTTTTACATTTTAGTTTTCAAAATTTTCAATTTTAGCCCTTTCGTTGTAAGAAATTTCCCTGTTCATCGTTTTTGCTCAACAAATCGTTAACGAAAGTTCAAGTTCTTCAACGATTTCAACAACAATTAATCATTGTTTTACGGTTTCTTCTTGATTTTGTAAAATCCCGCGAAAGATACGATTCTTTTCTCGGTTTTAATCAAAGATTTGTAAAATCCCGTGAACGTTAATTGATTCAAATCCACAACAACAATCACTTTACCTGCTTAAGATCCTACAAATCATTTTCACTTCACAATTCACGGTAAAATGGAAACGAAAGATACTTTATCTTCGTGTTCGTATTCAGATGAACAAGACATGCAACAAATGCTAAAACAAGCAAAGATTTTCAAAGAAAACTCCTTGAACAAATTAAATGCACTTAAATCAACCACTCAACTTCTCGAAAGACAGACTTTCTCTGGTTGTATATTGTATCAACAAGCTTTTGCACAACTCTTTGGTGATAGTGTCAGAACCTTCAAGTTTCAGTTATCTCAACACATGAATAACTTAGAAACACTTCTCAATGCAGAATACACTTCCACTAGATGGATTCCCAAATCCGACTCTAATCTGATTAAAGTACAGTTTGAAAGGAACATTAACTCTGACTTGTTAAAGCCTCTCGTAATGTATTCAAGATCTTTTTCATCAGATCGAGAAGTAAGAGAAAACTTCAGAGATTACACTACAATGACAGCTGAAACATTCAAGGAAACAATCATCCAGAACATGAACTCCATTGAGCAATGTATAATAGAAAGATCAAGTCATGAGCAAGAGCTTAAGATGACGTTGAAAAAGTTGAGTGAAAGACAGTTGCAGATTCAACAGTGCAAGGTTCAAGAGGTTCAATCATCGGTTACAAGTTCAGGAGATGAAACAAGCAGTGGGATTGTATCAGATGAAGAGATTGATAAGCAGGAATTGGAAGCACATTACGGTTTCATGGCAAAGATTCAGGAAGTCTTACCTGCAGAATCAAGTTCTACTGATACGCCATTGGAACAGGTACAAAACAATGATGAAAAGAATGTGTTTGCCAATGAAAGACAACATTCTGAGAAACATGCTGCAGAATGTGTTGATGAGCGTGATGCGCTTGCTAATTTAATTGCTAATTTAACTCTGGATACGGAGGAAAACAAAACGATTTTAAAGCAATTAAAGAAAGCAAACGCATCATTGACTCAAGAATTGGAAAAGTGCAAAACTAACCTTGATGAAACCAATAGTGCTCTGGGGGAGGCTATTAGTTGTCGGGATAGTTTTGTCCTGATTGCACTTCAGAACAACAGAATGAGTTTAAGAAGTACAAAGCCTTTAATGACCGGTACTGATTGATTTATAGAATTCTTCAACAAAGTTATATGAAACTCTAGACTATAGCTTTAAAAGAGCATTTGACCAATACAATAGAGGGTTCTTGAAAAACTTAGAACCTATAAAATTTAGTTTAGTACAATTCGAGAACACATGGAGGCTAGTTAATAAATGAGACTGTTAACTAGGTCACAATTTGAAGGTCAACGATCACAAGAGAAAATAAGGTTATTTTCTTTATAAAGGTTAAGGAAGGAAAACAGACAGTTTGAACCAGACATATGATTAAAATGGACCAAACCAAAATAAAGTTTTAAATAGAAAGTTCTTTATAAACCAATCAGTCATTCAGACCATTCACATTACATTAACAGACCCAAAAGCCGCATCGTATAAAGGTAGATCAACACCATCTAATCTGCCGAAAGTACGCTCAAGATGAGCGCATCTGAAAAGCCCTCGTTTGTATGAGATCCCCATATGATACGTTCTGATCCTCAAAGAAATAAACAGATTTTGCCCCAATGGGGAAGAGACAGTGACTCTTGAAAAGGAGAGTAGATCAAAATTGGATAAAGACAAAAGTGAAACCATATGATTACACATATCAAAAAGTCTTATGAACATTTCAAACCACCATCCAAAACCTATCTTGATCAGTTGGAACGCGCTAAAGAAGTTAGGAAGACAATGTGGAGAAAAACGTTTAACAGAACAAAACCAAACATTGCTAAAAACGTGTCCTTTCTACCCGTTTCTAAATCCATTAGTAAAAGTAGACAAGTTTATAACGAAATGAACAAAACAACATTCAATCATTTTAAGAACAATTTGTGAACAACTTGGTCTAATCATACTAAAAGTGTGCAATTTCCAACACAACAGTCAAGAGTATGGAAGTTTTGATGTATCAAAACCTTATTAATCCTCTTTCAAACAAAACTAACTGGACAGGTCATTTTATGTTCATGAACTAAACAGAAATGCATGACGATTTGGAGTACGTTAAATCCCTTGAAAAAGAGGTTGACGAACTTGAATCTGAAAAAAGGCCTAATTTTTCAAACATATATGATCTACTTCTCGAAGAGTGTGTGTCTAAAGATGTTATATGTTCATATTTGCATTCTCTGTCTGATTTAAATGCTCATACTGAATTGAAATGCATGTATCTTCATAAAGTCAAAGAATGTGAATGTCTTGCACAAAAGCTGTCAAAACAAACTGAATCTGTTAATAACGAAGTTCATAATAAGCTTTTAAAGAGTTTTGCTAAACTTGAAAAACACTACTCACATTTCTCTTGAAACAATCTTTACAACTTGTAAAGAACAGATGAAATACTACCCAGTTTGCAAAGAAAATGCTTCAAATGTATTTCGAAAAGAACGTGAACAATATCATGAAATACAAGATTTGAAAGCTCAAATGCAGGAAAAGAACATAGCAATAAGTGAGTTGAAGAAACTCATCGAGAAAACTGCAAGGGAAAGTCTGTGGAAACTCAGTTTAATAACCATTGTTTGTTCGAAGCAAACCAAATGCTCAACGAATTCCAAAACCATCAGTTTTAGGAAAACCGACTCCTTTTTCAAATTCTCCTGAAATGAGAAGTTTTCAAACAAAACAGTCGGTTAATAAACTAATTTGTCAATGATTTGTTTAAACAAGTCACCTCAAACAAAATTCCCTCAGATAATAAAACAGCATTTCGAAACACCAATAGGAATGCCCCTGGCCCCTCTAGGAATAACCCAAAGCTGTGGTCCCATGACTCAGTCACCTAAAGAATTTATAGGCTACAAATGACATGGTTCATAACTACTACCTAGAGAAAGCTAAGAAGAAGTGCACAACATCTAAAGACAAAGAAAGTGAATGGAAAACCTAGAATATTGATCCTGCTAGATAACCCAACACTGCTAAATGTTGCAAACCCAAAACCTAGAATTGGCAAGCTTCATAGTAGTCGGGTTTCAATGAGTAGTCGGGTTTCAAACAAAGATGTTCACTTAGGAGAACATAGGAAACAAAAGCCTTTCTTGAAGTTCAATGACTTGCAATGTCCTACATGCAAAAGGTGCCTTTACAATGCAAATCATGATGAATGCGTCTTAGAATACCTCTCAAGTTACAAATCCTCGTGCCGTCTGCACAGAATAAGATGCAAAATCCCATAAAGACAACAAAGAGGATATATCCCGTATAAAAAGTCAATGCATCTAAAAACAGAAAAGAGAAAATCCCCACAGGACATAGGTTTCAAACAAAAAACTACCACTGTCCTTGAAGAAAACAATAAAACACAATACAGACTTGTCTTATGGAAACCAACAAGTAAGCGATCTTTAGATAAAAAAAATTAATAAAAAGTACTTTGCACAAATCTAGACTTAAGAAAAATAAAACCAAAAAATAATCTAACACAAATAAGTAGTAAATAAGCTAAATAGTCTAAAAAGCTAAAACTGAAAAAGACACTATATGATTTTAATGATGCAAGATATAAATGAAAAAGTCCCAAGGGCAGTTGGTTAAGTGTGTGTGGTGTTGAGGCATTTGTGTGCTAAGGGAGAGGTCACAGGTTCGAACCTTGTGACCCTTCTTTTTGGTTAAACATTTTTTTTATTCTTTTCTTTTTGAAAAAGCTATAAAACAAGTAAAAATAACCAAGTTTAATTAAGAGACTTTTTATTGAAACATAAAAATAAGCTGAGAAAAAGCTGAAATGAAATGGCAGATTACCTTTTAAGCTTATATGAAATTTGGCTAAAATTGTTTTGACATTCAAGGACTTAATAAGCACTAAGCATCCTAATAGGTTGAAAATAAATCTGAACCTAAACCTAATGAGCACTACTGATCAGGAATAAGCTAACAACATAAGCTGAAAAGCATTTAAAGGCATAAAAGACAGCAGACTTTTAAGACACTTTTAAAGGACTTATTACAGATTTTAAGCTAGATTTAAGACAAATTAAGCAATGGAAATAAACTAAAAGCTCAAAACAGATTGAGTTTGATTACCACTGAACACATAGAAGCTGAAAATAAGAAAATTAGACAAGTAAATAAGCTAGAAAAGACTTGAAAAGAAGGCTGATTACACTAATATTTTTGGGTTTTTGGTTTTTTTTTTGAAAACAAACTTGCAACTAAGATTAAAAACTCAAAACTTACTTAAACAATGAAATCAGATTTAGATTATGACTAAAATGAACTTTTTGAAACTAAATTAAGCCAAATTAAGCTAGAACATAACCTAAAATTCCTATGCTGATATTATTTTGATAATCAGCATAGCTATTTAGCTATGCTGATGGATTTTGAAAACTGAATTTTGGCTTAAAAATGACTCAATCTGTTTGACACTTAACTCAAATGAGACTAACCAAGCTAGAATGTTTTCAAAACAGTCTTCCTAGTGACAAATAGAGCCAAATTAATCATAAAATCAACACCTTATTTGCACATTAAAAATCTAAACTTAATAAGGCTTATTAGGAAACTAAAAGAATGACAGATCCAAAATTCTTATGAAATAAACTTGAAAACTAATATTAAACTTACTACACTTAATCCTAAGACTTATTATGAGCTTATTAAACCTAATCTAATGACCAAAATTAGCACAGGCAGTTTTAACTGCTTGTGCCAAACACCCCTTTATTTCCTTAAAACCAAAAAGCAGATTATAAAAACTTGTAAATCAAGAAAACAAATTTAGCATAATGTTTTTGAAAGACATTAAAGCAATAAGATCAAAAAATAAGGCACTTAACAAATAGCTAGAACAAAATGCTTATTTTTGGATTTCAGAGACTCGTTTTATCAAAACTAAGAACTACTTAAATGCAATTGATGAAAAACCTTAAACTAAATCAAATAGGCAACATTAAAACTGAATAAGCAATATTAGAAACAAGATAAGCACAATTATGCAGTTAAGTAAGCTAATGCATAAAATAAGCTAAAAATTTGAAATAGAAGTCTAACCTTTGTCCTTTTGAACAAAACAAGGATTGAATGCTCAAATAGAGCTAATCTACAAGCTAGCTTAATAATAAGCTCAGAATAAGCCCCCATAAGCCCTTCCAGAATTGGTTTATCTTCCAAATGGCTTATTCAAGACCTTTTTTTAGAATTAGGAAATGATACCCCTTATTCAGTTAAGCTGTAGGCGAGCTTAACTGAATAAGTAACTACTTAAAAAGCAGTGTGAGCTTAATGAGCTTATCATGGCTTATTATCCAAACACAAACAACATAATCGCATATCAGAGGAATTTGAACACGAATTTGAAATAAAACTTAATTTTATTAATACTTGAAGAAGTTTACAGGACTGAAAAAGGAAATACAATTTTAAAAGACAGAAAAGTAAAATAAGCACTAAATAAGCTGAAAAAGAAAAACCTACACTACACTAAATTACCCTACTCCTAGATGCTTTTCACTGTGTGGTCATCATCTCTATTTATATTGATGTTAGGAAAGATCCAGATCCTCAAGAGCATCTTGAGCTTTTAATCCTAGCCATCCATATCAAATCGCCTCATTCTTCCATTCTAAACCCTTGGATCAAGTGCTACGTCCCATCAACCAATAGTTGAGCTTAGGATCGCCAGCGTGGCAAAGTATGTTGTCAGAGGTTGTCCGGAGCTTCTAGAATCAAAGAAAAGTGTGTGTGTGTGGGTGAGGGATTTTACCTGCGTGCTCGTTTGGTGAGGTAAAAGTGAAAAAGAGGGAAAAACAAAGATCCACAGTAATTTTGACCTTTTTGACCCGTGTTTATATAATGAGTTGTTGACTTGGACGGGGTAATAGAGTGAATGGGATTGGGCTTTTCTTTTGGGTCAGACTTTTGGGTTAGGATTTATGGATTTTGGACATGGATTATATAACTGAATTAGGCTTATATTAAGTGTAGTATATATCTTAGTGGGCTGACCCGGCCCACTATAACGGGTACGGGTTGGCCCACTAAAGATATATACGCCTTCGGCTTTGATTTTTCGCGTTCAATCCATTCCCGTGCTTGGTTTTGTCCGTCTTTGCTTTATTTTTGTCCTTTAATGCAATATCCGTTACCTGCACAACACAATAGACAAAACACACAAATACAATGCATTTTTTATGTATTATTGGTCATTATTGGTCTTTTTGGCTCGTTTTATTAGGTAAAAGGTATGTGTATTTAAGCACATACCACTGCTGAAAGTTTAGTGTACATCAGAAGGAGTGCAGCAAAGACAAAAGATATAGGTAAAGGTATAATGGAAGAGTCTGAATCGGCTATGACCAAGACAAAAAGGCAACAAGAATAAGAAAGACTTGGTCTAGAGACACCTGTAAGACTACAAGAGGAGTTTGATGAAGAAGAGAGGCAAAGGATTGCCAGAGTACATGAAGCAGCTAGATCTTTTACTGAGGAGGAATGGGAAGACATTAGAGCAAGAGTTGAAGCTTCTGAAGAGTTAGTTCAGTGATTATAGATAGAGGAAAGAGAAAAGTACAGTGAAGATGATCAAGCAAAGATGCTTGTAGATCTTATCAATCAGAGAAAAAGATATTTTGCTGCATAAAAAGCTAAAGCAAAAAGAAACAAGCCCATGACTCAAGCTCAATAGTGGACTTATATGTCCAATTATATCAAGCATATGGGAAAGTATAAACTGCAGCAATTAAAGAGACTTTCCTTTGATGAGATCAAGGACTTATTTGAAACTAAAATGAGGAGGGAAAACACTTTTGTACCCATGGAGACTGAATTAGAAGAGGAGTTCCAGAGTTAGTAGCAGATAGTTCACAAGCAGCAGTTACTAAATCTACAGAAGCTGGAGGTACTAAAAGAGCTGCAGAAGAAGAACTTGGTCAACAAAGTTCTAAGAAGCAAAAGCCAGATGAGCTATCACAAGAAGAGCTACAGCAATTGATGATCATAGTTCCAGAAGAAGGGATGAATATTGAAGCCTTGCAAACCAAATATCCAATCATTGACTGGGAGGTTTACACTGAAGATTCAAGAATGTACTAGAAAATCATCCGGGTTGGTAATCATACAGAGGTATATCAGGTATTTGAAGATATGCTAAAGACTTTTGACATGGATTATTTAGTCAAACTATGTAGTCTGGTTCAAGAAAGGTTCAACTCAACAAAACCAACAGAAGATAAAGAAATAGAGATCTGGGTAGAGTTGAAGAGACTGTTTGAACCTGATGCTGATGATGAGTTATGGAAGTCTCGGAAACATATTCATGATATAACATGGAGACTGTATGATACATGTAGAGTGCATCATGTATCTACAAAGGATGGAGTGGATATCTACATGCTGGTTGAAAGGGAATATCCTTTGTCAAGAGGTGTTCTTACACAGATGTTAGTTGTAAAGCTCTTGGTGGAACAAAATAATGAGATGTCCAGATAACTTCTTAGGAAGATATTCATGCAGATTGAAAGACCAAGAAGATAAAGTATTTGGAAGAATCCTTGGTATGTGCTTAATTACACATACCTTTTACCTATAAAAACGAGCCTAAATGACCAAAAACGGACATAAAATGCTAAATATATGTTTGTTTTGCTTGGTATACTGTGTAGGTATCGGATATTCACTAAAGGACAAAAAACGAAGCCAAAACTGACAAAACCGAGCACGGGAATGGAAAGAGCGTGAAAAGTCAAAGTCAAAAAGTCAAAGTCAAAGTCAAAGCCAAAGACGTGTTCACCTTAAATGGGCCAACCCGCACCCAAGTTAATGGGCAGAGTCAGCCCATTAAGCTTTTCTATTAAACCAAATACCTTTATAAAGCCCAAATCCAAAACCATATAACTCGGCCCAAATATAAGCCCAACATAACCCTTAACCATAATCCCTTTTAAACCATTTCACCGTTAGTCCTTAAGGACTAACACTGCTAGTCCCTATCTCATTACACCATTAGTCCTTAAGGACTAACACCATTAGTCCTTAATGGTTTACACCATTAGTCCCTCACCCTTAACACTGTTATCCCCAAAACAAACACACCCCTTTTCCTGCCATTGCTACTGTTCATCTGTCACTCTCACCTCGACCCCTGCTCCAACAAACAAACCCATCACTTTCCCACTTTAACCCCACTTCACAAACCAACAAATCCACCTTGGCAATCCCCTAACTTCTCATTCGTTGATGAATTGAAGACCAATTCAAGGGCTGTGATCATACTACTTGGTGAACAAGCATAATGAAGGGCTTAGATGATGATTTCGACTCTCTCACACAAGAAACACACTTCAAAGGACCAAGACTTCTCAAACGGCTATAAAGAGTGTGTGTTTTCACACAGAGAGAGGAGTCTGAAGGAGCTTTTAAGTAGTTTTAGAATAGCTCCTTTATTGTATTTTTACTGCTTTTTAATCAGCTTATTTTAAAGTATTGTAAAACGTTTTTAAGATTAATGAAATTTCAAGTTTATGCCAAATTCTGTTTTTAGTATTAAGTGAATGTTATGCTTTTAAAATGTTCTAATAAGCTCTCATTTAAGCTCTTATATAATCTGTTTTTAGAAAGCAATAAAAACTATTAAGTGCTTAAGCTTATTTCACTCAAAAATCCACTCCTTAAATACCACAGCTTATTTGGAAGAAAAGCCAAACCTGGAAGGGCTTTTAAGACCATACTAGCTTGTTTTTAAACAAGCTAGAGCTTGTTGATAAGCTCTAAGAGCCATTTAAGCCCTTGTTTAAGCAAAGGGCCTTGTAAGTTTCATTTTTACTTTTATAGCTTATTTTACTGTTAGCTTATTTTAGTGCTTATTTAGTGCTTATTACTGCTTACTTATGCTTATTATTAATGTTTATTGCTTATTTATGCTTACTTGTAGTTTAAACTTCCTTTGTTTATGTTTTTATACAAAACTGTCCTTAATAGCTTAAAACTGCTTAATCTGTTTTGCTTATTTATATGTGCTTTTTAATTGTTGGAACTTACTTTATAAGCCTTAATATTGCTTGTTTATCATCTGTTTTCAATTATCTGATCTTAAATCAATTTAAATCAAGCTAAAAATAAACTTTAAAAACTTAAAGGAGTGTTTGGGTTAAGAGTCAAAGTGGATCAAATCAGTGTTAAAATTGTTTTGGGTCACTAAGCCAACTTTAACAAGTTCTTTTAAGTTGTTTTAAAAAGTTTTTAAAGTTTAAAATCAAGTTTTAAGGTGTTGTATACAAGTTCTTAGAATCTGTGGTTTAGAAATTTGTTCAAACTGTTTGAATTTGATTCTTGCTTAAAGATTGTTTTAAGGTTTTATTTATGCTTTGTTTTGATGTTAAAATGCAGTAGAATAGAGTTGGTTAAGTGTGCATTTGTCTTGGAAATTTACAGTGTCAATCTGTCAAAGAGTGAATTCCAGTTTACAAAAGCCTAAAGAGGTCCACTTTTCAATCTTAGATTTAGATAAGTAAAAGTTTGTTTTATGATTTGAATTTGATAGCACAAGCTCATTGTAGTATAAGCTCAATCTGTTTGAGCTTATTTTGAGGTTTAGACCTTATTTTCTTAGCTTAATTTAGGACTGCATTTGGCCATTTAAAACCTTGAAAAAACCAAAAACACTCTTATAGTTTTAAACTATCCTTCTTTCATTTTAGTTCTTTTTCTAGCTTACTCTTTAATCTTAATTGCTTAATTCTTGCTTTTATGTGCTTATTAGTGTCCAATGTTCATCTGTTTTTTATGTCGTAGCTTTTTCCAATTGCTTATTAGTGGTTTTTAGGGCTTTTTATCTTAATTTTTTGGCTTAATTTTAATATTTTATGCTTATTAGGGTTATGTAGTAATCTATTTTCAGCTTATTTGCTTTTTAGTTGCTTATTAATCTAAAAAAAGGTTTAAACATTTTGCTTAAAATTCTTCGTTAAATTTAGCCATTCTGTCATTTTTTTTTCAATCTGCTTAATTTAGCTTAATTGTGTTTCAAAAAATATTCATTTTAGCTGATTATAGTCGCTTATAGTAGTAGCTTAATTGTTGTTATGTTTTAAAAATTATCTATTGATTTTACTAGCTTTAAAAATTACTTAAAAAGTGCTCCTTATTTTTTTTTTCTTTGGGTTTTAGTTAAGTAGCTTATTCAGGCTCTAAGCTTATTTTAGTGCTTAAAATTGTTTTATAAATTTGCTTATTAAGTTTGGATTAAGTGCTTTGTAGCTAAGTAGGCCCCATTTTAAGCTTATTTCATCTTATAAGTCTGAATACGTCGTTAATTAAAAAAGCATAATGCGTCAAATCTGTCACTTTCATAAGCTTATTTCAAGCTTATTTTCAAGTTTTATAACTGAATTCCTTTTTAAAGTTTTCTATTTATTTAGCTTATTTTATAACTTATAAAAAAAGAAAAACAGAAAAATTGTTTATAAAAAAGAGAGGTCATAGGGGTCGAACCTGTGACCTCCCCTTCATAACACCAACACCTTAACACCACCACACACTGCCAACTCGCCCTTGGGTCTTTTTCGTTAAGACTCCCACCCACATTTCTTTTATACCCTTTTTAGCTATTAAGCCTTTCACCCCTTTTTAGCTTAATAACAACTTATTTCAATAAGCTGTTTGTACCCTTTTATTTTTCTTAAGTTCTAAACTGTTCAAAGGACCTTTCATGACTTTTTCAGATTTTTCCAAAATAGTTTAGTATTTTTATTTAATTTTTTTAGATTAAATCTGTTTTTAATTCATAATAAATTAAATAAAAGTCAAAAAAATATAATTTTTTTTCTAAAATTATTTTTAATCATTTAGGACATCTAAAATTAAATTTGCATTTGTAGGGTTAAAATTTGATAATTTAGGTTTTTAAAGCTCGGGTTTTGATCCTGTTATCGTTTTTCGTGTTTTAAAAAAACCTTAATTGCTTTCGTTTTTAGCTTGCCTTTATTTGTTTTTGCATGTTATTAGTAGAAATAGACTCCCAAATCAAAATCATTGATTATTCAATCACTCGATCACGAACTTAACCTCGATTTTCAATTCACGCCTCGTCGGGATACGACTCGGGAAGGTTTTAGATTTTACTTTGGATAAAAGTAATTTTCTTCAAAACCTTACGGAATACTTTCCTCACTCTTCTTATTATTTGATACTTTTTTTTTTTATTTTTGTTTTTTTTATTTTTTTTTTTTTTTTTTTTTGTTTTTTTTTTTTTTTTTTTATTTTATTTTTTTTTTTTTTTTTTTTTTTTATAAGTTATATATTATATATATGTATTAAGCACTTGTTATATATATATATATATATATATATATATATATATATATATATATATATATATATATATATAGTTTTATAATTAATTGTTATCAATCCTCTCATAGAACAAGGTTTAATTCAAAAACTTGATGATTTGGAGGTAAATCACAAGTTTAGGGGAGGATTGTTGGGAATTAAACTCATTACACTTAGTATTGCCAAGCCAAAGACTTTGTACTGCTTAAGATACAACTGTCAGTACTAACTAGTTAGTAATGCTAGAAGTAAGTTAGTACTGCTAGTACTAACTTAACACTGCTGAAGGACTTAAGACTGCTGCATGAAGACTGCTAAAGAGATAAAGACGTGTGAAGTGATATGTATTGACTTATTCAGTGAATATTCTATATAGTTAGAAAGATACGTATAAGATTAGAATTATAGAAGATTTGTAGTTATCTTGTAAAGGACTCATTAGTGTATAAAAGGAGATCCTAGGTTATGGTTATTGACACACATTCACACATTCATACTTTTTGATATATAGCTTCAAGGTTGTAAACCCTAGTACTACACAGAGTACTCATATTATTGATAATAATATTGAAGTTTTTCAGTAATATCATTGTTCAAACAGTT
>BQNB010091862.1:0-26764 GCA_026074375.1 Tanacetum coccineum | reverse complement strand
ATTTTTCTTTCAACCTGTAGACCTTAGTTACATCTAGTTCGGACCTTCATACGCTATTCCCCTAGAGAACGATAACAACCCTCGTGTCTTGCCTATACTACACTACAACGGTTAGGTACATTGCCTAGGGAGTTGTAAAACTTAGTGAAGTTTTTCCACCTCATTAGTATTGCACATGTAGAACTAGGGCTTCAAACCTAAGCAAGTTAGGCAAATATGAAATACGAGGTAACCCCAAATCGACTAGAGAGTCGATTTAGGAATCGAATTGTAGTCGAAAAAATCAATCGAGGGTAAAACCCTTTTGTGATCGATCGAGCGTGGGAAGAGAGGAGAGGAGAGGGATTTTTAGGGATAGCACATGAGTTTTGAGGAAACCTAGAAATCCCATTGTATTTATAGGATGCAATGGAAGCCTCTAGAATCCTAATACTTGTACAACAAGTATTATAGTTTCACAAGATGTCAAAATAACACCCTTTAGCTTCTTCGACTAATTCCACAACCCTTGGGGGTTTGTGATTTGGTTTTTTTGTCATTAATTACCCTCTAATATTTATCCCAGATAAATATTAGACTTCGGGTAATTACTGTTTAACCCTTATATGAAAATAACATCATATTTTCATTTTCTCATTACTCTCATTTCATTTAGTAACTCGTTCTCATTTTCGCTTGCACTATTCTGTTTAGTGTGCATCGGTGTGACCCTTTGATTTTTCTATGAAGACAAGTGGTGAAAGATTAGTTGTGTGCTTTCACATAATCCTTTCAGACTCCCACTTGTGCAAGACATCAACATGGAATATATTTCTCTATACTAAGAGGTCATGAGATGCATCTCTGCTCGTATCTCATTTGCTTTATCTTGGTTCTCCTTGAAGTAGTCAAACAATTATTCGCAGCTTACCATATGAAGTCTCTTGTTTGCTTGACAATTAAGACATAATGTTTACATTTTGGTTGAAGATGATTGAAAAACTTGATGTTGGATTCAATGAGCCTCTTCTTAAATCCGATCCTAGCCACTTTGTTGATCAATCTAGTGTATCTGATGTAATACAATTCAAGTAACTCCCTTGGAATGGATGTGAACTAATCAAATTCCTAAAGAATGATAGTCTCCTTACTTGTTTCCCAAATTGTGACCATTCTATCTAATGTCTAACATTTTCTCAAACCTTGCTTGTACTCATAGCAACAACAACAGTCTTACAAACCTCGTCAGGTAAACCAGGTAGAAGAATATTAATTGCTTCCTTGTCTGCCTAGAAACGAACAAGGTCTTTGTCTTTCAAGACCTTTTTAGTCTGTAGTCGGGTAAAAGGTGCAACTAGTGGAGTACGTGTTGCATCACCCGGGTCTAGCATTTCTTTCATCTTGTAAGGACCTTTAAGAATGGATTAAATCATCTGTTTCCCTTTGATTGTTATCAAGGTATCTCATGATACGGCTTTGCCAAGAAACATAACATTCACGATAAAGCATTGCGGGTCGGTGTTTGCAATCATCATTGATAACGTCTTATTGTTGAGCCATGATGAAGTGTTATGATCAGTGTTAAAACCTCGTAACAGGGTCCAAGTTGGTCAAAACTTGCAACAATCAAACCAGGTCAAACTCGTAATGGTCAAACTCGTAATGAAGAACAATTTCAAACTCGTAAGTAGAATAGATCTCAAATTCGTCACGTAGAACAAATCCCAAATTTGTAACGTAGAATAAGTCCCAAAAACTCACAATCCTTGGTCAAATAGTCAAACTCGTAACCCTAAATTTACTAATACAACCTTAACTGATTTATAAAATTGTTTCGGCTTTTAAAATTATTGCGAGTTTACAAATTGTTACGAATCTCAAATTAGGTTGCGACTTTGAGTTTTCTTTTTTTGGTAAAGGGGAATGTCCCCGGTAAAATAAACTTTGAGTTTTTTAAATGCATAGAGCACTAACTTTTGTAATTTCTTACGAAATTTAAATGTTGTGAGTTTCCTTATTGCGAGTTTCCTTACAAATTTTCTCTCCTATATGGACGGAGCACTACCGTTGTACTATCTTACGAATTTTAAAAGTTAAGAGTTTTCCTTGGCGAGTTTTAAAAGGGTCAAAACAAAACACAAAAAAATCGACTAACAACATATACTTTCATGTTTTTATCTCATTCTTTTTGCAAAGATCTTTTAAAAACACTAAATACGACTTTAAAATGTCAATTTTTAAGTTTTAAGGCACTATTTTTACGTTTTTCAAAAAGTACTTGCGAGTTTCAAAAGAATGCTACGAAATCGTTTCTAAATCATTTTTATGTATGTTGTAGAACCGTATAGGGGTGAATACGGTCTTTTTGACTTCTTCAAAGTTTATGAAACTTCAAGTCTTACTTAGCAATGAGAGCAATAAGTAGATTGAGAGAGAGAGAGAGAGTGACACCACAATATATACTGGTTCGGGATGGGGGCTTTAGACCATCTGTACGTCCACTTGCGAATCCACGACACATATACTATTACTCTAGTATAATCCTTATGGTGGACAATAAACCGTATTACAACTTCGATTCACCGATATGCACTAAGATCGGCGCTCACTAAGAAGAGCTACTCCTTACGGTATTCCATCCTTAGAAAATACCCCTAAGAACCCGTGATTCGAATTTTCCTCTAGGATCACTAAGATCAACTAGCTTTACTAAGAACTTCCCCTTGGAAGCTTACCAAACCCCAACAATGTCACACCCCGCCAAGGCGGAAACACGAGGCGTAACGAGAATGGATATCATCACAACACAATTGTGTCTATGTAGAGAACTACAATGCATAAAAGAAACCAATGTATAAACACAAAGTGTCATGAAAATACCCAAACAAACATAAAAGATAACTCGTGTCTTGTATTGAAGCAAAGGGGGTTCACGTCAATACCAAGACATGCAAAACATCTAAAATAAACTTAAGCATATCAAATCAACAACATTCAAATATCAATCATGCATGAAATAAACTAGGAGATTAAACTTCGCAAGCAGCCTATGGTCTCTCTAGCCACTCCTCTTATTCTTAAGATCCTCATGATGCTCACCTAAAAATGATGCTTAAAACGTCAACACAATGGTTGGTGAGAGTCATAGGTTTAAGACACGAATATCAAAGTTTATAACAATTACTGTGATTAATGTAAACATGGTAGGACATTAAATGCACTATCATACAAACTAGCATGCAAATGTAACCAAAACAAGCATGGGAACGGAATGTGTCTCTCGATCCAACAAGTATCAACAAATGGGTAGGAACGTTACCCCCGATCCCATAAACCATCACATCAGATGGGTAGGAACGTTACCCCCGATCCTAATATCACAACAAATGGGTAGGAACGTTACCCCCGATCCCAATACACATAAGCATTTAGCACGTAACATACAATAGCCAAGTAAAGTCCATGCACTTTCAAAAAAACACATAATCACAGTAATTAAAACATTTCCAAAATACTTGCATCATTTCCATCCCAAATTAGAAACATAGTAAAAATAAGGACTATGAAACTTACTTAATGCTCAATGCAGCTTCCCAAATTTCTTAGCACAAAACTACACAATACAATATAAATGTGTTACACGCGACTAAGTCAAATGCTTAAGTCCATGTAACAATCATATGATGGATGTCTAAGGGGTTTACATACCTCCATGGGTCACCCCAACACCATGCCTAACTTTAACCCTCTCATTTACTCATAAGTCTACTTAACTACATTTTACCCAAAAACGCAGAATTTTAGTGTCACTTTCTAATTTTTCAAACCATACCTACTGACCCTCATAAATTCCCAATAAAATCATCCATAAACTTCCATGAGTTTACTATCTACCTTATTTTTCCAGTAATTTAATCCCATACTTAAATGCCCCAAATAAATTTGAACTTTTAAATTACTCAAATTCGGATCTGAACGCGCACTAAAATGTTTGACCTTAATAACCATACTTAGACAACTAATCAGAAGCTAAAACTTTGAGGAAAGTTAATAGACATATAGAACTTGACTTTTGTGTTTTGGATAATCTTAATTCGAATTTAAGTAGGGGTTTTACCTCTCTAATTCTGACTCAAATCTGATCCGTATTTACTGTTTTGACAACTTTTCTTGCAAAGACCATTTGACTAACTTTCCAAACTCAAAATCGTTCGAGGCCGGACTTTTTGAAAAGTAGACTCTTTGAACTACCTTTTAGGCACTAGAAACACCTCAAAACTCGTTTCTATCATTGAGATAACATCACTTGAACACAGACCTAAAATCTGCCAAACCCTAAATCATGAATTAACGCTTTTTAATCCTAACCGTTTGCACCATTACGCTCCTAATCAAGATACAAATGCTCCCACATAATCTAATTATAATGAAATACCGAAAATAATAAACCCTAATTTTCCATCATATTATTGTTACATGATCATGAATAATTTAACATGAATGGGAATAGTAATCATACCTAAACTTTCACTCGACCTTACACGAATTCACCACCTAAATCTTGATAAAAAAATTGTGTTCTTGGGGACTTAGGTAGGAATTTCGGCTGAACAAAGGTGGGGAGAGGGAATGAGGCACAAAACTTAGTTTAAGGTTTTACATGATTTAGATAATTAACAAGCCTAGTCCCTATCCAATAACAATTTGTTTCTAGCTTAAACTCTCTTTTTTTCTTTTTTTTCTCCTATGCCGATTTTAATATACATACATATATATTTATTATTTTTTTATTTAATTATTAATTATGTAATTACCTTTATTCCCTTAATTTTTTATAAAAACCTATGCAAAATTAGTAAACCTTTTACATGAAAACCCAGATACTAACTTTCTATTTATAAGTTTCATTTCACCAATATACTTTCTATATTTAGAGAGTTCATTACTAACTCTCATATTTTACGAACCTAATTCATTTTAAATATGCAATACTTTCTATATTTATCCAACATATATTCATCTACAAATTGACGTAGCAATGCATGCAAACACGTCATCATTTCCATTGTCACTACGCGTGAACAAAATGGAATAATCATCAAATACTCCAAAAACTCGTTCAAAATGAGATGAACCCGCACCTCAAAATGATATCAAACACACCTATAGGGTCACATAAATCACAATTATAGCACACATAAACTCTTAGTCAACTCTAAAGGTATGACTAACCTGCTCAAATCACAGGTGTCACAATATCCCCTCCTTAAAGAAATCTCGTCCCGAGATTTAACTAGCAGACTCAATAGCGCGGTCAACCAATAATTGAGGATACTTAGCTTTCATATGGTCTTCGCGCTCCCAAGTGAACTCAGGACCATGATTCGAATTCCATCAAACTTTAACAAGCAATATCTTACTACGTTTCAAACCCCTAACCTTACGATCTACGATCTCTATGGGTTCTTCAACAAAACGAAGAGCCTTGTCAATCCTGATCTCGTCCAATGGCACATGCAGATTAGCATCCGCCAAACACTTCTTCAAATTTAACACATGAAATGTGTTGTGCACGCCACTCAATTATTCGGGCAATCTTAACCGATAAGCTACAAGGCCGATCCTTTCAAAGATCTCGAATGGTCCTACATACCTCAGTGCTAACTTACCTTTTGTTCCAAAATGAATCACGCCTTTCCAAGGCGACACCTTTAACAACACATGATCTCCAACCTCGTACTCTAACGGTTTGCGCCTATTTTTAGCATAGCTCTTTTGATGATTCCTCGCCGCTTTGAGCTTTTATTTTATCAACACCACTTTATCAGTCGTTTCTTGTACCAACTCGGGCCCAATCAAACTACTTTCTCCAATTTCTGCCCATAGAACGAGCGACCTACATTTCCTTCCATACAACGCTTCAACCAGAGCACGCCGAATGCTCGAGTGATAACTTTTGTTATAAGAGAACTCCGCTAATGGTAGATGGACATCCTAACTGCCACCAAAGTCAATAACACACGCCCTTAACATATCCTCCAAAGTCTGAATTGTATGCTTACTTTGTCCATCCATTTAGGGATGATAAGCCGTACTCATATCCAATCGCGTCCCTAAGGCTTCTTGTAACGTTTGCCAAAAATGTGATGTAAACCGTCCATCTCGATCTGAAATAATTAACATGGGCACTCCATGCAATGCAACGACCTCATCGATGTATAACCTTGCCAATTTCTCCGAACTATAATCTTCACGCGTTGCCAGAAAATGAGCTGACTTGGTAGGTCTGTCGACTATTACCCATATTGAATTATGCCCACTACTTGACCTAGGTAGTTTTGTGATAAAATCCATAGTGATCTTATCTCACTTCCATTCGGGTATCTCAGGTTGTTGCAATAAACCCAAAGGTCTTTGATGCTCAGCCTTCACCTTTGATCAAGTTAAACATTTGCTAACATAAGTAGCAATATCCCTCTTCATCCCCGGCCACCAGTACATATCTCGGAGATCATGGTACATCTTATCCACTCTAGGATGTACAGAGTACCTAATATTATGAGCTTCATCCATAATTATCGTTCTCATACCTCCTACTAACGGAATCCATTACGGTCCATAAAGTATAAACTCTCGTATTCTTTCCTTTCCATTTGTTGATCTAAACCATGTAGTCTTTCTGCAAGTATGTTCTCTTGCTTGAACGCCTTACTTTGGGCTGCTAGCATCATTCCTCTTACTCCAGACTGAATAGTCATAGCCATTGCTCGTACACGTCTAGGTTTCACTCGTTCCTTTCTAATTATTGCATCATCCACCATATTTACTTTACCTGGATGGTAGCGAATCTCACACTCATAGTCACTAATTAACTCAATCCACCTCCTTTGACGCATATTCAACTCCTTCTAATCAGATATGTGTTGAAGGCTCTTGTGATCTGTGTAGATGACACTCTTCTACCATACAAATAATGCCTCTAAGTTTTAAGAGCAAACACAACTGCTCTCGATTCTAGGTCGTGCGTTGTATAATTCTTCTCATGGATCTTTAGTTGTCTTGATGCATAGGTGATTTATCTTGCCTCTTTGCATGAGTACACAACCTAATCCTTGATTTGACGTGTCACAGTAAAATACAAACTCTTTGAATCCATCAGGCAATGACAATATTGGTGCATTTCACAAATTGTCCTTCAATGTTTGAAAAACTTCATCTTGTTCCTTGGCCCACTCATACTTCTGATTCTTCTGTGTCAGTGAAGTAAGGGGTTTAACAATCTAAAAAAAATTGCGATGAAACGTCGGTAGTAACCTGTCAATCCCAAGAATGATCGTATCCCAGATGGTGTCTTAGGTACCTTCCAATTCTTCACTGCCTCTATCTTACTAGGGTCCACGTGAATTCCATTACTGTTAACCATGTGTCTGAGAAAATGAATTTCTTGTAGCAGGAATTCACACTTGGAAAATTTGACAAACAACTTCTCCTTCTTCAGCAGCTCCAACACCAACTTCAAATGAACCTCATGTTCCTCCTTAGACTTTGAGTAGATCAAGATATCATCAAATAACACAATGACAAACTTGTCTAAATACGGCTTGCACACCTGGTTCATCAAGTCCATGAAAACCGCTGATGCATTGATTAATCTAAAAGGCATAACCGTAAACTCAAAATGTCCATACCGTGTCCTAAAGGCAGTCTTTGGAATATCTTCTTCATGTACTCTCTTAACTGATGATAACCAGATCGAAGATTTATCCTAGAGAAATAACGCGAACCTTGTAACTAGTCGAACAAGTCGTCGAGCTTGTGCAACTCTCGATAGTCTATGCACATTCGAAATTAACCGTCCTTCTTTTTGAACAACACAGGTGCTCCCCACGGAGAGTGACTTGGTCGAATAAAACGTATATCAACGAATTCTAAGGGTTACGAACTATCGAATAGGGTAGCAAACTAATATCGAATCAAAGGCTAGAATACATATAAGGGATTTCACATATGCAAATAGATGTGGATCAAATGACATAAGAATCCTTAGAAGAAAAGGATTGAATATCTATACCGATAGGAAACGCAAACAAAAGAGTCAACAAAGCGTACCAAGACAAAAGAAACACATATCGAATAATGATACGTATCAAGATTGATAAATACGAAAGACAAAATTCTTATACCAATAATCTACTTTACTCGAAAGAACCAACTAAATACCGTTTTTATAAAAAATCATTTTGAAACAATAAAGACAGTCATTCTAAATAAAAAAATCATTTTAAATAAAAAAATCATGTTAAATATAATCTTTTAAAAAGTCGTTTTAAACATGGTTTTCATAAAAAAATCAAGAGATAGTTATATAAAAGCGCTTATCACAACGTATTCTTAAAATTATTTCAAGAATAGTTTTCCCCAACACTATCAAGATATACTTTAAAAGGATTTTCATAGCTCGCCATCAATATAAAATATATTACTCAAACAAAGGACATCGTAATACCAAAAGAGATTGTAAAATACTGTAAAGACTCTAACACAATTCTATTGTTTGAAAGCGAAAGGAAGTACAATGAACCATATAGTCAGAATAATAGTGAAACGAACATGCACAAGAGAAATTCATACGAAGACATTACGAACCAAAAGAAGGACGTAAAGACTAATTCGTACTCACGATCAAAAGAATAACCATTGAAAAGCGTTGTGCCTAACATGCCGCAACATGTTACGAAAACCAAAGGATATATAAAGAATGGATTAAAGATCCGCACTAATATGTTAGGAACAATTAGTGCTTAAAAGAAAATTTTGATACTCGTACGAGTAATCAATGCAATGAAAGAACCAATTAAAAGCACCAATATCTAAAGAAACAGATCCGAACAACCAATATACATCAAGACGACGAATAGAAAAGTTAATTCATCCATACCGATATGGTACGACAAGGAATGCTAAAATAAGGGTAATATATCCGAGCGAACAATTGAGCAGACGAACAAACTCAATAACCACAATAAAAGCAATAACGGGTATCCGCAAGCGGTAGATTGAAGGGGAAACTTACTAACCTCATACTATTCATAACATAACCGTACATAATATAACATCTTACACTACCAACTAACAAGCAAACACCGATCAGTGCAATCATGGTCACAAGTCAACGTGTGTGATGCCTTTATAATTATGTTGGCCACCCATAATTATAAGTGCATCCTTTCACACGTGTACTTGCTTCCAAGACTACACATCTTAATGATAACACACATACATACACATATACCACATTGCACATCTTAACCTACTTCCAAAATAACACAGAAACGATGCTCCATCAAAACAATATTTATAAAGATAAGATCGAAAACGACAGAAAGAAAACGAAGGTCTCGGAGTGCCCAAAAATACTTAATATCCGAAAGAAATTATCGATAGCAACGTGTCTAGGTAAAAGACGGGATAAACTTATGTTGGGCCTCGCTTGGGTTTGACTTTGCTTTCGCGAGAGTCACCCGACTCCGTGGGTCTAGGCCTACTACGAGCATCCGACAGGAGAGCTGATAAGTGTAAAATACACATATCCGTTTATACTTAAAAATAACCCAAATAAACCCAAAACAGACCAAAAATGGCAAAAATATGCTTGTATTTGTGTTTTGTGTGTGCAGGTACGGATAAGTCAAAAATCATAAGAAAATAGTCAAAAACGGGCAAGCACGGACACGAGAATCAGAAGAGTTCAAAGCCGAAGCCCGAAAAGTCAAGCCTCAGTCAAATCCAGTCAAAGAAAAGCCAAAACCCTAGCCCATGCCTTTTATATCAACCACAAGGGCCAATTTTGCAAAACCCGAAAGTTATTTATAACTTGAAAAAGGGAAAAGAAAGAAAGGGACTGAAATTGCCAAGAGGGCAAAGTCCAACTGAATTTTACCCCGTACTCAGTTATAAAAAAGGCGGGTAACTCCAAACACTATTCATCGTCTTCCCCGTTTTCACCCCATGGTAAAACAAAGGGCAAATAAAAATTAAAGGGTACGGAAGATAATTCAAGGTCTCTTTTACAAGATGGCAGGGATAATTCAGTCAAATCAAGAGAAATCATTAGTCTACTCAAGCTTTGAGCGTACGCGGCTATGAAAGAAGCACAAATTTAAGTGGGTTTTTGTGCTAAAACACTCACAAAAGAAGCACAAACGTCACATCAATGGAATGACACGCTGGCAATCCTCAGGTGTCCACTTCTTGATCAAACGGCCACAAATGATGCTTAAATGATTGAAGAAATGATTGGCTGAGATTGAAAGATTGGAGAGCAGGGCAAGAGGGCCTAGAAGCTTCAGCTTGGCACTATAAATAGGCCTCATTCTCACACACACGGAGAGTAGTTTTTTTTTATCTAATTTTTAGTAATTTAGTCTAGCTTAAAATTCGTATTTTCCTAAAATGTAATTTTCCTTTTTCAAGTAATGTAATCTGCTGCTTTAATTAATGAAATTCAGTCTTTATTATTTTAAATCTCATTTTCTATCTTCTATTTTCAATCTTTAGCTCACTTAATAAGCCCATTTTGTCTCAATAAGCTATAAGCGTCATATCAAGCTCTTTCAGTCTATAAGCCTGAAATAGAGCTGTTTGAATTCATTAATTAATCTTACCATATAAACCTTAAATTAGTTAAATCATTGGATCTAATAGGATTAGAGGCTTTTTGGAGGGGATATTAACTTAGTAAGCTATCTCAAGGACTTATACTCTAGGCTTATTCATAAGCTAGGGAGCTTGTAGCTGCCTTAATTGGTTCCTTTTGTTTAGCTAAAGGATCAAGTAAGTTTCTCTTTTCACTCTTCTCTAATTTTAGTTTAAGTTGCTTAGTTTTAGTCTATACGCTTAATATTGCTTATTTGCTTATTCCCATATTGCTTATTAAGTTTTAAATATCTCTTCTAGTGCTTATTAGTTGTATTTTGTCCTAATCATGTTTTTTGCTTATATATTATAATCATTTTAAGGTGTATTAATTTCTGTCATAAAAACTCATAAAATTCCTAAAAAAAATAATTAGTTTAAATAGTGTTAGATCCTTAGATATAAGGCTTACTCAGTTGTTTAATCATGATTATCAAGTTTGTGTTTAAAGCTAGTTTTTTATCTTGTATTTAGTTTTTTGTTCATTAGATGCTCATTAAAAAGCTTTTCTCAAATCTGTTATAATGATAAGAAGTGGTGTTGGTTAAGTGCAACCTCAATTTGCACTAGCAGTACAAACTCAGTTAGTACTGCTGAGATCTTTACAACTACCAGTACTAACCATCAGTTAGATATGTTAAGCTTAATTCAGTAGGATTAAGTTTATTTTAAGCTTATTAGGAATTTAGTTTCAGTTTCCATTATTTAACTTATTTTTTGTCCTTAAAAAAGTCAATTGCAATCAGCAGTACTTTCACTATAAAGTACTGCTGAATTTTTACACTAGCAAGTACTAACCTTAGTTAGTAATGCTTGTGTTCTTATTAAATTAGAATAATAATTTCACGATTTAGCTTATCAATTTCAGTAGGATTTAAGTTTTTTAATATAGCAGATTCGTTTAAGTCTTAATTTGCAATTTCTAGCTTTATTTACTTAGTTTAATTCAGTGTTAAAAGTCATAAAAACCTGAAAATTCCAAAACAGTATGAACTTAAGTAAGAGCTAAATTGTTCAATTAAGATTTTAATCTAGATTTTATAGCTCATTTAGATGGGTAAAATAAGATTATAAGTTCTTTAAGTTTGAGTTCTAGTTTAGCTATTAAGGTTTTTAACCTTACTTGGATTTCGTGTTTCTTTGCTTATTTTCCTGATTTGCTTATTTCTTGTATCATTTCAGTAGCATAGAATAGTTTAAGCTTTGATTTCATTTGCATTCTAGATTAAGCCACATCATAAGCCTCTTTTATGACTTCTTTTCTTTCCTTTTTCATTTTGATCTAGTTTGAGTTTTTTATAAGCTTATTTTCTAAAATCCAAAGGTTAAGCCTTCCTTTCTTGAGGTCAGTTTAGAAATAAGCTTCTTTAGATCTTATTCGATGTTTTCAGCCTTAAGTGTCTTTATAAATCTTGTGTCCCACTAGCTTCCTTTATCAACTTTGCTTCTTTGAGTTTTTTATTTTAAGCTCTTAAAATTTCGAATGCTTTATTGGACTTAGTTTGTGTCGGGATAGATTCTCACAGGGTAGAAAAGGTGTAACTTTTGATTTTAATTGTTTTTTAGTTAGCCAGGCCCCTCAGTTTAGTGTTTGTTAGTTCGCCCCCGTTAGTATACTTAAGTTTTTGCACCATTATTCCCTAAGATTAAAGTTTTTAATTAAGTTTAATAGTTTTAATTAGTAATTAGGTTTAATTTTTAATTAGTTTAGTTAAACTTTTATAAAAAAAGTAAAAATTAGGGCTTTTATTTTTATAAAGTTTCTTTTCATTTTATCTCTTTAGTATAATTTGTTGCAAAATTTTTAGTCTAGTCTATTTTGCTTAATAGTTTCGTTTCCGAATTTGTTTAATTGTTCATTTTAATTTTACATCGTTCCAAATCAAATATCCTTGCTTCATTCAAATCAGGATCCGAACCTAAACGTGGTTTCAATTTCACTAGTCATTGGGGATAACGACCCGGGTGATCATACTTACCCGGTTTAATATACGTATTTTATATTATATTATATATATTTTTGAGAGTGAATTTTATCAAGGGTAACTTGGTAATTTTCTTAATTACTCTTAAGGTTATATTTTATATATATATTTTTTACTGATTGGTTTAAAACTTACTTTCACATCAGTTTTTGGCGCCGCTGTCGGGGACTAGTGTTTAAGATTCCTACGTTTTGTGTCCTACGTTTTGTGTTTGTTGATTTGGTTTGAAGATCCTTTCACTCTCGAAAGTTTCATTCTTGTTTTAAAATTCAAAAACCTAAAAAATCATAAAAAATAAAAAGTAAAAAAAAATATTTTCCTTTTCTTTTTAGTATAAGTAAAAGATAAAAAATATAAAAAAAAAAAAAAAAAATAAAAAAAAAAAAAATTGTCCTTTAAAAAAGAAATAAAATAAACAAAGTTGGTAATCGAACACCAACATATAATATCTTCCATTGAGATATTATCATTTCAATTTCCGGTGAACTTGCAATTGTTCCCAAATCGTAATCAAAGATTTAACACTTGCCTTTTGTGTCTCTACCAAGTACGGCTCACCTTGAAAAGAAATTTTCAAGAGCTACCGTGAAGTAGTTGATTATTTGGTTTAAGTCTCTTTCGTGTAACCGTTAAAATTCATTGAAAAAAAAAATTAGTGTAAAGTTTTGCTTTTTAATTGTTAGTTTTTCTTTTTATGCGCACTCGTTCGCAATCTCGTAGACGTCGTCAACAACAAACTCTTCCGGTTGTTGAAAATTTTGATTTAGAAGATCCAATTGTTGAACAAAACGTTGTTCCAATGGCCGACAATCGAACAATGGCCCAAATGTTACAAGCACCCATCGAGGGGTATGAAGATGCTATAGTTGTTCCACCGATCAATGCTAACAATTTCGAGCTTAAGCAACCTTTAATCAATCTTGTGCAAAGCAATAAGTTTACGGGTAGACAAGATCCCCACAATCACCTTCGATTTTTTAATAAGGTCACTTCAACGTTTAGACATCCAGAAGTTCCGAACACTTCGATAAAGCTTTTGCTTTTTCCTTTTTCTCTAGACGGTGAAGCCCGAGATTGGTTAGACAAGGAACCTCCTAGATCAATTCTCACATGGGACGACCTTGTTTCAAAATTCATAAACCAATACTTCCCACCTTCAAAAACCACTTACTATCGAAATGAGATCATTACTTTTTATCAAAAACCAAACGAAGCCTTTAACGAAGCATGGGAACGTTTTAAAGGACTCCTTCGTCAATGTCCTCACCATGGCTTCTCGGAACTCCACCAACTCGATACTTTTTACAACTCTTTGATCTTCATAAACGATCAGAGCCTTAAGATTCCTGCAGGTGGCAATTCTTAGACAAGATGCCTCAAGCAGGTTTAGTCAATTATTAAACAAGTCAAAAGCACGTTATCTCTAGAAGTCGTGCTAATGATTCAAGAGTGAGTACGGATGCTCCTCTTTCTAATTCTTCACCTTCTAATAATTCTTTCGATATGCAACAAATAGCCGCTTCTCTCGAGGATAAGATGACCATCAAGATGAACCAAATGATGAATCAAATGAAAGCTTTAGTTGTTACTCCTGCACCAGTCAAAGCAGTTGAGGAAGTTTGTGTCACTTGTGGATCAAATCACCATTTTAACCTTTGTCCGTTGACTCGAGGTGGAAATGATTTTCCCGTTTTTCAAGATAACATCCAACAATTTCAACAAACCGCAGCCGTTGGCAATTTTCTCCAAAGAAACCAACCTTCCAATTTAGCGAGTCAAATGAGACCACCGGGTTTCAATCAACCGAATGTCCAAACCAATCCAAACCGATACCAAGGAAACAATTCTAACTTCAACCAAAACCGTGGAGGAAATTTTAATCAAAACCGTCAAAACAACCAAAATCAAGTTTATCAATCTTCACCATACCAAACACCAACCAATCAACCACCAATCAATCAAGTTTTACCTTACCAACCTCCAACAAATAGTGTTTTGAAAACAGATTTTGAAAGCTACGTCAAAGCAAACGATGCAGTATTAAAGAATGTGCAAAATCAAAATCAAGGTTTGCAAAATCAAATGGCAAATGTAACAAGTTTGTTAACAAGCCTTTGCACCAAGTTTGATGATTTAGGCAATTCCAACCAAGCTTCAAATTCAAGTTCTTTACCAAGCAATACCATTCCAAACCCAAGAAATGAAGCCAAGGCAATTACAACCAAGATTAATGATTTAGGCAATACCAACCAAGCTTCAAGTTCAAGTACTTTACCTAGCAATACCATTCTAAATCCTAGGAACGAAGCCAAGGAAATTACCACTCGTAGTGGTGCCTCATACGATGGACCTCCGATTCCACCGCCGGTGGTGGAAAAGGAAAGTGAGGTGACAAAGAATACGGAGCTACCGAGCACCGAAGACATCCAACCTCCTCTATTGGTCCAAGAACAAACCAAAGATATCCTAGCTTCAAAGTTTATGGAAATTTTCTGTAATCTTCACTTTGAGCTAAGTTTCGCGGATGCTCTCATTCATATGCCAAAGTTTGCTCCAATGTTCAAAAAGATGCTTAACAACAAAGACAAGTTAATTGAGTTAACCAAAACACCATTGAATGAAAATTGTAGTGCGGTTGTCCTTAAAAAGCTTCCAGAAAAGCTAGGTGACCCCGGTCGATTTCTCATTCCATGTGATTTTTCGGAGTTTGATAGTTACTTAGCCCTTGCCGATTTAGGTGCTAGTATCAATCTCATGCCTTTATCCATTTGGAAAAAGCTTCAACTCCCGGGCCTAACTAAAACAAAAATGGTGTTAGAATTAGCCGACCGTATAATTTCCAAACCAACCGGTGTAGCTGAAAATGTTTTTGTCAAAGTAGGGAAGTTTTACTTTCCCGCCGATTTTGTTGTTCTAGATTTTATAGCCGATCCTCGAGTACCATTGATACTCGGGCGACCCTTTCTTAGGACGGCTCATGCTTTAATCGATGTTTATGAGGGAGAGATTACTCTGAGGAATGATGATCAATCATTAACCCTTAAATGTGGTGATGCTCCTTCCATTTCATACAACAATCTCGAATCATTGAAGAAAGTTGATCTAATTGATGTCACTTGTGAAGAGTACTCACAAGAAGTACTTGGATTTTCCGATTCTGTTGCTTACAACAATCCTTCTCCGTACTTCGATCCGATTGTTTCTACTTCATCTCCAACACTTACTCCGTTTGATGAAAGCGATTTTCTACTCTTTGAGGAAGCCGATGCTTTTATAGCAATCGATGATGAACCAGTTTCACCAGTTTTCAATGCTACATACTACGATCCCGAGGGTGACATTCTCATTCTCGAGGCACTTCTCAACAATGATCCATTACCTAACCCAAACCAAGGAGATTATTCACCCGGAATTCAAAAAGATCTCAAAGTTGTCGAACCAAAGAAGTCTTCAGTCGAATATGCTACTTCTTATGAACCAAAAGATGAAATTCCCGAAGTCGAGCTTAAAGAGTTACCTCCGCATCTCGAGTATGCGTTTTTAGAGGAAAATAACAAACTTCCAGTCATAATTTCAAAAGATTTGAGCCAAAATGAAAAGACCTCACTCATTAAAGTTTTGAAAAACCGAAAACAAGCAATTGCTTGGAAACTTTCTGATATCCGAGGCATAGATCCAGAATTTTGCTCACACAAAATCCTTTTAGAAGAGGAGGGTTAACCCTAAAATCCAACGGACGTCATCCAAGAAGAAGAAGAAAAAACTTCCATGAACGCAGTGATGATTTTTCCAATCACGATAGTCCATGGGTATTTCCAGTCCATTGTGTTTCCTAATAAAGGTGTAGGACCGTGTCACAAACGAAGAAAATGAGCTGGTGCCTTCAAATTAGTCCCGGATGGAGAGTTTGCATCGTCTAATCGTAAGTTTAACAAGCGAAGCTTGTTAAGACCATTTTCACGTTACCTTTCATGGACCAGAAGTTTAAGCGATTAGCCGGCAACGAGTTTTATTGTTTCTTAGATGGTTTTTCTGGGTATTTTCAAATTCCCATTGAACCTAAAGATCAAGAAAAAACTACTTTCACGTGCCCATACGGAACTTTCGCGTACCGTCGTATGCCATTCGGTTTGTGCAATGCACCCGGAACTTTCCAACGTTGTATGATGGCCATTTTTCATGATATGATAGAGAAAACAATGGAAGTTTTCATGGACGATTTTTCAGTCTTTGGAGATTCTTTTTCGTCGTGTCTTGCCAATTTAGATAAAATGCTTAAAAGATGTGAAGACACCAAATTAGCACTAAATTGGGAAAAGAGCCATTTCATGGTTAAAGAAGGAATTGTTTTAGGACATAAGATCTCTAGAAAAGGAATTGAAGTCGATAAAGCCAAAATTGATGTGATTTCTAAGCTTCCTCACCCAACAACCGTCAAAGGAATTCGAAGTTTTCTCGGGCATGCTGGATTCTATCGAAGATTTATCAAAGACTTTTCCAAAATCTCTCGACCCATGACCCATCTCTTTTAAGAGAAAAAACACTCCTTTCATGTTTTTTCAGAAGATTGCATACTAGCCCTTCAAACATTGAAAAAGAAGCTGACCGAGCTCCACATTCTCCATGCCCGAATTGGGACCATCCTTTTGAAATCATGATGCATGCAAGTGATAATCAATTGGAGCGGTTTTAGGGCAAAGGATTGAGAGCATTTCCGACCATTCATTATTGCTGATCAAAGACAATTACTGAAGTCAGAAACGAATTACAACAACAACCGAGAAGGAGATGCTTGCAGATGTTTTTATGCTTTCGAGAAGTTTCGATCATATTTAATCATGAACAAGAGTGTTGTTTACCCCATACCACTTCCGCTTGAAATACCTATCAACAAGAAAGACCCAAAGCAAGATTGTTCGTTGGTTCCTTACTTCTTCAGGAATTTGATTTTAAGTTAACGATACCAAAGGAGCTGAAAACTATGCCAGCCGTACCACCTCTCTCGTCTGAAAACCCCTTCTGAAATATTTTTGATCCAAAAGAAATTTACCGAGACTTTTTCCTTTAGAGACGTTAAGTGTGTTAACTTCCAAGACCAAAGAACCTCCGTGGTTCGCCGACTTTTGCTAACTAACCACGCGAGGAAAATTCAATAAAAAATAATGTCACCTCAAAAGAAAAACAAGTTCTTTAAGATGTTAAAACATTATTTTTTTTTGGATTGACCCTTTTCTTTTCAAACTTGTGCGGATCAAATAATCCGAAAGGTGTGAGATGGCTAAAGAAGCTCTCGAACGATTCTCGAAGCTTGTCACAGCGTACCCACCGGGGGACACTACGGAGCCAACTTGGCCTCCAAGAGGTTGTTTGTGATGCCGGATTTTATTGGCCTACCATTTATAATGATCCTAGAATTATCAAATCTTGTGAAGCTTGTCAAAGCAAGGCAAAATCTCCTCAACGTATGAGATGCCACAAAACGCAATCTCAAGTTTGTGAGATTTCGATTTAATGGTGAATTATTTTTATGGGACTCTTTTTCCGTCGTCATAGGGGTAACAAATATATTCTATAGCACGTCGATTATCTTTCCAAAGGGGGGGGGTTTTGAAGCGAAACGCTCCCCACCAACGATGCTAGGGTAGTTGCTAAGTACTTAAAATCCCTTTTCTCCCAGTTTGTTGCCCCGAAGCAATCATAAGCGATTCGTGGACCCATTTTTGTAAACAAATTTGATCGATTTAATGTCTAAAATGGTGTCAACCCATCGTCCTTTCGACTCCTTACCAACCGCAAACGAGTGGGCACAATGAATTCACGAGATCGAGGTCTCAAAATACATTTTGGAGAGAACGGGGGGGTATGATAAAACCGTGCATCAGTGGTCAGATAAGTTAGATGATGCATTTATGGGCTTCAGAACCGCTTACAAACTCACAATTGGATGTACACCATATAATTTAGTCTATGAAAAGCGGGTCCCTTACCAGTTGAGCTAGAACACAAGCTTTTATTTTATATATATAATTTTATATGGGCTCTTAATCATGCCAACTTCCGATTTAAAACTGCTGCGATCAACGAAAGCTTCAACTCAATGAACTTAGGCGAGCTTCGTGATCAAGCTTATGAATTTTTTTATTCCCGCTATCTACAAGGAGAAGACAAAGAAGTTACACTATTTTCTAAATAAAGAACCGATCTTCAATGTTGGGTGATGCAAGTCTTACTTATCAACTCCCGATTAAAGATTATCTCCGAAAAGCTCAAGCCCGTTGGTCCGACCTATTACAAAAACCGAAGTTTTATCTTATGGCACTGCCAAGTTGTCTCATGCCGATGGTTCTAATTTCAAAGTCAACTGCCACCGTCTCAAGCATTACTATGGAGGGGATACACCACCATTGGTTTACCAGACCTCCAACTTTCCCTAAGGAACACCTAATCAGGATCGAGTCGAGCTTGCGACCGGAAACCAAAAAACAAGCCGCTTCTTGGGAGTTCACCCTTGCTTAGCCTTTTCTTTCTATTTTATTTTTCAACCTCTAATGTGTTGTTGATTTGAGGGACCCCACCTCTTCGTTTCTCGTTGTTGTGTTGTGATTTGGCAGATTAACCCAATCAGTCAAGAATCTCTCGTGTTCGATGCCTAATTCCGAAGCACTCGAGTTTCTCATCCTTTGTGTGAAATTAGTTTGGGGAGATCAATATCCTTTCATCATTATCGATTAACGAATTATCTTTGTCCCTACTTCTAGTCGACTTAAACTCTTAGATTTTCGTAGAACCCGACTAAACATTTAGGACAATGTTCATTTTAGTTGGAAGGGAATCTATCGATTTTGATGTGCTTGCATATTGTGTTCTCTCACGTACCCGGTTCTCGCCACAAAAAAATCAAAATTTTAAATTTTTAACCAAAAAAAAAAAAAATAATATTAATATTTATAATAAATAAGTACAAAAAAAGTAGGTTTTTCCGCTGTAAGAATAAGAAGTAATTGTTTGACCCGATCGTACGTGTAAGTTCTAGCTTCTTCCTTAACAATTATTGATTAATTTGGCTAGTCTCAATAGACTTTAAACAGATGCTAGACTTGAATCGTTATAAATTGAAGACGTTGTGCTAAATCTCAAGTAGATTTTAAATATGCCAAGTTGGATTTTATATAAGCCTAAGCATTGCAAAATTTCATTTGGAAGGAACGAGAAATTATAGTGTTATTTTACGTCCATGATATTAAACGTAAGAATAGTTGGTTTTTTCCATTCAAGCTCATATGTATTACTTGTGGCTTTCTCCCTTATTTTTGTTCACCTCTATATATAAATTTTTAATAAATATAGTTGGTATGGTTTTTTGTAATATTTAGCTAATAAATTTTCTTAGTTCCTTTGTGATTAGGATGGTACACATCAGGAAATACTTAATTTGGCATAAAAATACAAAAATATAATAAATAAGTACTCAGCCAGATTACTTTCATCGTGTCGGTAGGCGGGCCGTTGTTGGAGTTTTCATATAAGGAAGATCCGTGTCCCTAATAAGTAAATAACCTCTTGTCTACTCGCTACGATGTGCTTCGAGAAAAAGTCACCGGTTTTTACTTATATAATCCGAAGTCCGAAATAGTTTTGCTGCATCATGTCGGAAGGGCGTGGCCGTTGGTTGTAGCCTACTAAAGGACTGAGGTTTAATAAAGTTGCTTAATTTTTGTCTTATTTTGTGCCTTAAAGAGCCTAAGGGTAAATGGTGCAAATGAGATTGGTTCATTCTTGTCTTAAAGAGCCTTAGGGTATATGACATGAATGGTGCCTTGCTTAAGAAGCCTAATAAAAACCAAATTTTTATCGCCTCGATGTGGGCCTTTTTATTCTTGATTGCATTTGAGTCTTACTGAAAAGGGCTAGGAGCTAATTATTGCGTCTTTACCATCACCGCCTTATTTTTGGAATTAATAAAAAAGGATACTAAACAAAATTCTTAAAGAGCCTTCGGGTATATGACTTAATAAAATCCTGAGATACAAAAGTAAATTTGCGAGGAAAAAGTAATACACAAATAGTATTTATGAGTAGTGTTAGTGTCATTGACTTGTAATAACGAAGATCATGTTCGTAACTTGGCAGGGAAAAGTGAAAAATACGGGATGATGAAGTTATCTTTTTAGACACTTAATTGTGCTTTTTGTTCTATGGAACGCTAAAGTTACTCAATGAGGTAATGAAAACATTGCATTATGTCACTCAAAAAATTGTAGTTTAGTAGTTAACTAAACAAGAAAAATCCATAAAAAGAGAAAAATCAATGAAATGGTAAATGTCGGGTGTTTTAATAGACTTGTGGATCTCTTAAACAACAACTCCTTTTGCTACTTTTCAAAGGTTAGTTTGGGGAATTTTTGAGTATTTAGGTTATAAGGCATGTGATATTGCGTGAGGACACACAATCGTTTAGTTTGGGGAATTTTGATAAGTGTAGAATACACATATCTATTTATGCTTAAAAAGGCCCAAATAAACCCAAAACGGATCAAAAATGGCAAAAATATGCTTGTATTTGAGTTTAATGTGTGCAGGTAATGGAATTTTGTCAAAAGATCACAAAATAGCCAATAAACGGACACGAGAACGGATGAGTGATCAAGAAGCTAAAGAAATCAAAAGCCGAAGCCAGAGAGATCATGCCTCAACCTTCTACAGTCAACTGCAGCTAAACCACAGTCAACCAAACCCAATTCCATTTGTTTTATAAATTCAAGGGATACTTTGCAATGTATGTATAGTTTAATTATTAGCTTGAAATTTGTGCTTTATAAACACCAGGGCCAGTTAGTAATTCCCCCAAAAGATACAAAGGGCGCGGTCTTACCCGGGTCAAATAAACCCGTGATCCATCTCTCAACCAAGCACAACCTTAGCCCCCAACCCTAAACCCAATATAACCAACCCGAACCCACCTAACCGAACCCCACCCGGCTAACTTATACGCACTCCCCTCTCCCCTCCCACGTTTTACAGTTACTATTCACTTATTTCCCCAATTTCGATCAAATCTCACTCACACACACATGAACACACACGAACACACCATAAACCCTAGTTTCTTAACCACTCACCCCAATCCTAATTAACCATAGGGTTAATGGCTCCCTCACAACCCTTAACCCATTCCACCCTGGCTGAAAGAAGGATTCTCATTGGGTGATGTGACGTGTGTAATTGTTTACCTCACATAACTAACACACCAAGCCACGTCAATGATCCGGGTTATACACACCTATTAAATCCTACGGCTTACAAGGAGAGAGAAGAGATGGAGGGCCAAGATGAAAGAGAAAAGAAGGATCGAGAAGAAGGAGGTTAGCTCAAGCTTCGGGTATAAATACCCATACCATTCCAGCATATGAGGGGAGAAAATTTTTAGTGAATTTTTAGTTTATTTTATATTAGTTTAAGTGTTTTTCGATTCCGTTTCTAGTAATTTTTTATGTAATTTTAATTTCTTGTTATTTCATTTTGAGTTGTAAGAACCTTAATTTCAGTTTTAATAAAAGTATTGTTTCATATAAATTGTGCCTCATTTTTAATTCTGTTAAAAAATTAGTATTTGTGTTTGTGTTGATCGTGATGAAGGCTTGATACCATCTTTGGAATTGGATGGCTGCTATGGTATCAAGAGGTGTTTTAGATGCTGTTGGTCAGCTTATAGGTTAGTATAGGTTGTGATTTTGAGATTGAGCTTATGTGGATTAAGCCATAAGCCCACACAGCTTATTGTTGCTTTCCTGTTCATGCTGGAAAGCCAAGGTACACCTTATTTTTGTTTTACAATTTGTTCTTGATCTGTTTTCTTAATAAGCTGTTGAATTTGCTTAAAGCAGTTTAAGATAAGCTGTAGCTTTTAGTTGAATCTATGGTGTGGTTTTGAGGTACTTGTTTAATCAGTTTAGGTTATAAGCTGCTGAAGCTTATTAGTTTTCATAAGCTTATTCAGCTTATTACAAATAAGTTAGAGATTAAGTTTTATAAAAGTTATTCTAAAAAGTTAGTTAATAAATCAAAAGGGATGCTGAGTGTTGGATGTTAGATGTTTCAGGGGCCAATCTTGCTTGTTTTTAAGTTTCTGTTAAGTTTAAAGTTACACAGTTAGTCCTTTTAATTTTCATAGTTAGTCCTTCGTTAGTTTAATTGTTAGTCTAGTTAAGTCCTTAGGTTAAGGGACTACATCTGCCAATAGTTCAAACTGTGTGTTTTTTATAAAACTTTAAATTTTACCCCGCCTACCCTTATCTTTACTTTTTGTCACTTTTAGCCCATGTGTTTGTTTTGATTTAGTTTAAGTTTTATAAAAATAGTTTAATTAAATAATAAAATTAGTTTTTTTTAGTTTAATTAATTTGTCCGTATCTTGTTCTGAAAGCAATCTTAGGAATATCCCCATCCCTGACTCTCAGTTGATGATAGCCTGATCTTAAGTCAATCTTTGAGTAAACACTCAAACCTTAAAGTTTGTCAAATAAGTCATCAATCCTAGGTAATGGGTAACGATTATTTACGGTAAGTTTATTCAACTCTCGGTAATCGATACACATTCTGAAAGATCCGTCTTTCTTTTTGACAAATAAGACAGGATCTCCCCAGGGTGAAGTACTTGGTCGGATAAAACCTCGATCTGATAACTCTTGAAGTTGGTTAGATAGTTCCTGCATTTTTGAAGGAGCTAATCTATAAGGTGCTCGGGCTACATGTATTGTTCCTGGAATTAAATCAATTTGAAATTCTACTTGGCGAACGGGAGGAAGGCCAGGTAGATCTTCAGGAAAAACTTTTGGGAATTCTTTGACTAATGGGATATCTTTTAGTCTTTTTTCGTCTGACTTCTTTTCCATTACTTGGATTACGAAAACTTGACAACCTCAGGATATATACCTTTTGGTTTTTATACAGGATATGAGACTTAGTCGGGTTTTACTTTGGTCACCTCGGATGATCAAAGTTTCACCGTTGATGGGGATGTGGACGACTTTCTCATCATAGATAATTCTAGCATGATACTTGGATAACCAATCCATACTAATGACGATGTCGAAACTACCGAGTTTGATTAGCATAAGATCAATTTCGAAAGGTTGGTTTAACAAAGTCAGGGTGCAATCCTAAATAACGATGTTTGTGCTTACTAGGTGTCCGTTAGCCATTTCGATATTGTAAAAGGTATCTATTGTAATGGGTGGAATATTTATCATAGAGGCAAGAGATATGGATACGAAGCTTTTATCGGCTCTAGAATCAAATAATACTCTAGCTAAATGTTAGTTTAGAAGGAACATACCCGTGACTACGTTCGGGTCTTGGTAAGCATTCATATCCCTCAACATGTAGGCTCTATCTAGGCATTATTGTTGGTGGTCTTTCGACTCTGATTTGCATAATGCCCTTTCTCTCCACAGGCATGACAAGTAACTGTCACTGGTAGCAGATTACTTCCAGTGGCTAGCCCTTTGTTTCTGCAGTTCTTGGTCAGATGGCCCACCTTGTTGCAAGTATTATACTTGACAGTGCAAGTTCCTATGTGATGCAGAGTGCATTTCTTACACAGGGGACGGTTTCTAGTATACCCATTGTTTTCAGTTGGGGTGGCAGCATAAGCCCTGAAGGTTTCATGTCTTCTGTTCTATTGTGGTTGGTAATTATTGTAGCGGTTGTTGGTGTTGGTGTTACGGTAGTTGTTGTTGTTAAAAGTTCTTCTGTCGTCAAACTTTCGTTTGTGATAACTTTATACTTGCACTGGAGTATGCTTTGTTACCTGATCCATTAGCCTCTGAGCTATGTTAATGGCTTCCTCTAGAATTTAAGGTTTAGAGGCGGTAACATTCCCTTTAATACTTCGAGGAAATCCTCGGATGAAAACTTCCATCATTTTCTCAGAATTTGGCACCATAGTGGGACACAAGGTTGCCAATTCCTGGAATCTTCTCACATATGTCTTGAGATCATTCCCCTTCATAGTCAGATGGTAAAATTCGTCTTCCATCTTCTGGACCTCAGTTCGGGGACAGTACTTCTTTATCAAAAGCTTCTTGAATTTAACCCAGGTAATCTTGTAAGCTTCTTCTATCCCAATAGGTTGGGCAAAAGAATTCCACCAGGATAGAGCTTCTTCAGTTAAAGTACTAGTAGCAAACTTCACCTTACAGACTTCGATACAGTTGCTATAGAAAAACACTGATTCAGTTCGCTCAAACCAGCGGATAAGTCCAACAGTTCCTTCTGAACCTTTGAAATTAAAAGGTTGGCAGCTTATGAACTCTTTGTAGCTACATTTTCTTGCTACAGGAGCTTCTCTTTCTCCGATGTTCCTATTGGTATTGTCAGCATTTTCCATTGTTGCAGTTTGTGCTTTCAGAGCTGCGGTAACACTGTCAGCAACTAGTTTCCTGATGGCAGCTTGAGCCATGGTTGGTGCTTCAGATGTTGATGTCCTTTTGGGAGGCATTCTATCAACATAAGACAACACGTAATAAGAATGATATCACAATTCTTTCCTTAAAATGCTTAATGTTTAAAAATAAACATTGCCACAATAGTGATATCATAGATACTTATTTGATATGAATTCTAACAAGCATCTAACTTATTAGTTTATTTTCTAGGGGTTACGGTAAGATTCATAATGATGAAGATGGATATGTAATATAGGACACAGGATGAATATAAAACGGGATCACCATTATATTATATCATGAACAACTTGCCCTTGTACTGTACATAGTCAAAATTTGACAAGTGTTGTTATTTATACCACACATCTCGTGGCTAGGTTCTAACAAAAGCTATAACTAGTATCTAATCTAGTAGTTCGATGGTCCTTCCTGGTTGTTCTTATGTTCATAGATTGCATTCAGAAGACTTTTCTTATCTGTTTGGTGACGAACTTAGATATCTTCGATGATTTGTTCTAGATTAGCAATCCTGAACCGAGCCAGAGAAATCTTGCTGTTACTTTCCAATTGCTTTCTTTGAAGTTTAGCAATTTGAGCATGAGCCTTTTGGAGTTCAGCTTCCAGATTGTCAAAATCTTGTTGTCGACCTTTTCCAAGACCTTCTATTTTGTCTTCTATGTGTTCAATGCGGTCGAGAGAGAGTTCATCTAGGTGATTTAAAATTTTCTCAATTTACTCCTCGTGATGTTCCAGACTTGTCTTACGAGAGCTTTCTCCTATCTCAAATGCTTGAGGTAGGGCAGAAGTAGAGGAGGATGATCGGTCACGGCCTTGTTTCTTAAGTGGCAATAATTCCTCAGGAAGAAAGAATTCTTGAGGATTAAACATTAGAGATAACATTGAAGACGGAGGCATAATAGTTGGTGGTGGAATAGGTGATTCTTTAGCATAGTATGCTTGCATGAACTTCATATAGGGGTCATCATAAAAAAGTGAAAGAGTTGGTGAAGCTATTGGAACTAAACCAAATGAGTTATTTGAAGAGCTAGAATAAGTTTTTTCTGGTGAAGCTGGGACATAGTCCGGGGAAGCCGGGATATAGTCAGGAAAGTTGGAGGAAAAAGCATCCTCAATATTAGAAGTATGGTGGTTAGGAGAAGACATCACTCTGTTAACAACCCAGCGGTAAATAACATAAGTTATTTATATAATAGTATAATAGTTATGTACTTTACATACTATTCGGGAGATAAAGTGGCACGGAGGACTTTTTTGGATCAAAAAAGAAAAGTAGTTATAGTTAAGGTTTCAGCCTTATTCTTTATAACATTGACTCTGATACCAATCTATAACACCCCCATTTTGATAAATATAGCAGCGAAAGCTAATCTGGGGTATTATTTCATAATACAACAGTCATAATCATAGAAAACGACTCGTAAAGAGACGTTTTGGTAAAATTTAGTTATCATTCATTTATTCATCAATGTTTTACAAGGAGAGATCCCAAAATCTAGAAACATAAAGTTTGAATGATAACAGTTTAGCCATCTTCAAGTCTGTGCCATTCCGTGCCATAAGATGCTCAGTTACCTGAGATAAACATGCTAAAAAGTCAACACAAAGGTTGAGTGAAATTTATAGGTTTATGTTAAACAG